>OY728167.1:724337711-724609120 GCA_963277665.1 Viscum album | reverse complement strand
GACAACCCCCACCCCCTTGGACACCCCTACCCCCTTGGACACCCCCTACCCCCTTGCACAACCACCACCCCCTTGGACACCCCCTACCCCCTTGGACAACCCCCACCCCCTGGACACCCCTACCACCTTGGACAACCCCCCACCTCTAGACAGCCCCAACCCCATGGACACCCCATACCCCCTTTGATAGCCCCCAAACCCCCTGGGATAACCCCCCCTAGACACCCCCCATGGACATCCCACCCCCCTTAGACACCCCCACCCCCCGGACAACCTCCACCCCCTGGACACCCCCTCCCCCATGGACATCCCCCACCCCTAGATAGCCCCCCCACCCCCTGAACACCTCCTACCCCCTTGGAAAGCACCCCCACCCCCATGGAAATCCCACCCACCCCCATGGACACCACCCCACCCCCTAGACACCCCACCACACTTGGACACCCCCACCCCCATGGATACCCCCCCACCCTTTGAGATCCCCCCCTGGACACCACACCCCTTTGGACAACCCCCACCTCCTAGACACCCCTACCCCCTTGGACATCCCCACTCCTGGACAACCCCCACCCCATAGACACCCCTACCCCCTTCGACAGCCCCCAACCACCCTAGACAGCCCCACCTCTCTGGACACCCCCACCCACTAGGACACTCCCACCCCCTTGGATATCCCCCCACATCCTGGACATCCCTACCCCCCCTTGGACACCCCTATCCCATTGGACAACCCCTACCACATGGACACTCCATACCACCTTGGAAAGCCCCCACCCTTGGATAGCCCCCCAACCCCCCTGGACACCCCCTACACCCTAGATAGCCCCCACCTTTGGACACCCCCTAGACACCCCCTCGACATGCCCACACCCTTGGACACCCCCAACCCCTTGGACAACCCCCACCCCCAGGACACCCCCACCCCCTGAACACACCCACCCCCATGGACAGCCCCACCCCCCTGGATAGGCCCCCAACCCTGGACACCCTTACCCCCTTTGAGATCCCCCACCCCCGTTGATAGCCCGCACACCCCCCTAGACACCACCCCACCCCCTGGACACCCCCACCCCCTGGACAACCCAACCCCAGGGATAGCTCACACTGCCATGGACAACCCCCACCTACCATAGACACCCCAACCCCTTGGACAAACCCCAACCCCTAGACACCACCCCGCCACCTAGACACCCCCACCCCCATGGACACCCTCACCCCCATGGACAACCCCCACCCCCTAGACAACCCACACCCCCTAGACACCCCCACCCCTTCGATAGTCCCCCACCCCCATGGACAGCCCCACCCCCTTGGACAACCCCCACCCCTTAGACACCCCCACCCCCGAGACACCCCTACCCCCTTGGAGAGCCCCCACCCCCGTAGATAGCCCAACCACCCCCTGGACACAACTCAACCCCTATACACTCCCATCCCCTGGATACCCCCACCCCCATGGACAGCCCCCCCCCCCCACACACCCCTAGATATCCCCCACCCCCAGGACACCCACCCCATTGGACAGACCCCACCCCCCTGTGGACAACCCCCTAGACACCCCCTAGACACCCCACCATATTGGATAACCCCAACCCCCTAGACACCACACCCACCTGGACACCCCACCCCCATGGACAACCCTCCTGTATAGCCCCCCACACCCCTTGGACACCCCCACCCCCTGGACACCCCCACTTCCATGGACACCCCACCCACCCCCTGTGTACATTCTGACCACCCCCCTGGACACCCCCACCCCTGGAAACTCCCACCCCTAGACACTGCCTACCCCCTTTGACATCCCCCCCACCGACCCCCATAGATATCCCCCACCCCCTTGGACAACCCCCACCCCATGGAAAACACCCACCCCTTGGACACCCCCACCCACTGGACACCCCGACCCCCTTGGAAAGTCCCCACCCCCGTGGATAGCCCACCCACCCCCTGGACACCACCCCACCCCCTAGATACCCCACCCCTGGACACCCCCACACCCCAGGACACCCACACCCCCTTGGACAACCCCCACCCCTAGAAATTCCCCCCCCCAGATAGCCCCACCACCTGGAAAGCCCCCTTGGACACCACCCCACCCCCTAGACACCCCCCCCCATACACCCCCATGGACACCCCCTGGACAACCCAAGATAATTACCTGGACTATAGAAGGAACTAAAAATCAAAATCACTAATCCCCTGTTGTCTCTAAATAGTATTTCCCCCCTAATTTCCTAATACATTCACGTTCCGTCCACATTTAATTTTATACCGGTATTGGGTGGCCTTATCTTTATCCATTTACCATGAATACCTTGAGCACATTCCATATTATTGAATGTCCTTTGTAGTAACCTTCATAACTATGAAGTGCACTCCACTCCATTGATTGGGGCACAAAAAACCGCCATAATAGGATTCAACCACACTTGAAGGAGAAGGGAATATAT
Organism: Viscum album; assembly: GCA_963277665.1. NCBI lineage: Eukaryota > Viridiplantae > Streptophyta > Magnoliopsida > Santalales > Viscaceae > Viscum > Viscum album. The sequence goes on along the minus strand of OY728167.1, from coordinate 724,606,670 downwards.
TCTTTCTTCTCTTTTGTCTTATTTTATTCCCAAATAAATCACCACACAACCATAAAATCCATTTTATGAGTGTTTTTTTTGAATTATGTACATTGTATTTTTTGTATGATTTTTTTTAAATTATGAATTTTCAGGTGTTGTATTCATCATTGTATATTGTATGCATGATTTTTTTTTTGTATTCATCATTATTCTGGAAGTTTTTACTGTAATTCCAGATTGGATGAAGCTATATGCTACTTTCAAGAATTGCAGTACTGGAATTGTAGAGGGGAGGTTGCTGGAATTGCATATGAGGGGAGGCGGTTGTATGCTGCTTGCTGGAATTGCAGTACTGCAGAGGGGATGCTGCTGGAATTGCAGTGGGGAGGTGTTATGATATGATGTGGAGTATATGATATACCAATGGTTCTGTAAACTGTTGGTATACTGCTGGACTACATATCCCAACAATTTCATTTAAACTGTTGAAAAAAACATATACTGCATGTATAACAACGGTTCAAAAATCATCGGTATACATATATTCCATTGATTTTTTTAAAATCGTTGGGATATGTTTGATGCTGGAAAATATGTCTTCCAATGGTTCTTCAACCGTTGGTACACATATATAACAATGATTTTACATAAATCGTTGGCATAGATTACATTTGGTCAGCCTATACCAACAGTTTTTAATAAACCGTTGGCATAGAGCTATTGCAACGCTTAACATACGAACAGTTCTTGAAACCATTGGGATAGGCTATCCCAACAGCTTCAGGCCCTATCCCATTGGTTTCAAACTGTTGGGATATGTCAAATTTTCAGTAGTGAGGTGGTATGGACATATCATTTTTATTTTCACCAATGATTATTATTTAAGAAATATTTTGATAAAACATACTATTGAATAAAATAAATTACAATTTATTTGTCAAGTTTTGTATAATAGAATAAAGTGGTGAAATATTTTCATAGATTTTTGATCTAATTGGATATAATTTGGGGAATAATGAGGATGTGGAACAATGGAAAAGTAGTTGACTATCAGTATGGGAGTGATTTTTAAGTTAGAAGTTGAAAATTTTATTTTATGTTTTAGTGGGAAGATAAGATATTATGTTCGAAAATAGTTTTTTTATAAAAGTATAAGAATTTTTTTATCACATCACCATTGTATAACATGATCTTGATGTAAAACATCATGATGTAACACAAACGGAATGTATTAAGCGCATTAAAGTGCCTTTAATTTCAGACCATCAATATGTGTCATACCTGTTGAAGGATATAATCACCTTATTGTTGAAGGATATAATCACCTGTGGAATATGATCAAACTGATTCATATGATGAGTTATCAGCTGAAGATAATTTAAATCTAAAAAAACTTAGAGACAAATGAATCATCTTGAATTAATTTTTAAAATTCCTTTTAATTTATTTTTGTGTGAGTTGATGGTTGTGACTATCTTGGATATACAACTATTAATCATATTTTTTTTATAACATTAACATGAACGAGATTTACATTTCATCTAATGAAAGTAATTCCTGTCTGGAAGCCTTCTTCCAAACATTCATTGAGTAGAACTAGGACCCCATCTTTCAAGTCCTTTGTAGATTAGACTTAACATCTATAAATCACATAATATTAAAAATAATGATTCACAAGTTGGGTATTTCATATATAATACCTAATGAATTATACCATTGAAGGATTATAAAAAAAAATGAAATTGCATGAGAAGGGTGATGGTTATGGGATTGTCCATTCAATGGGTGATGGTGATGATGATGATGGAGATCCGGGGCTGAATGATGGATTGGTGTAGCCCGATCTGGTTGGGCCGAATTCTTTTTTCCAGTAACTATCACGGATCGAGATCCACGTTGAGCTCTTTGGGGGTTGTAGGGGGCAATCTGTCCCTGTTCCGGGGGCCGAAGGGCCCCAACCCAAATTTTCGGGGCTTGTAGAAACTTTGACCACTGTAGCAGAGCTATACAACAGACACCAAAAGACAATATAGAAGTTTGGACTTTGGATTCAACTTTACTATTTGACTTTGGACTTCCAGCTGGCATCCACTGTAGCAATTTTGAGAAAGGTGTCTTCCTTTCACTGTAGCGACGCATACTTCCTGTGCAAACAGTCAATCATATTCTCAATTTTGTAGCCCATTTTTGGGATAGGGTTTTATACTGAAACACTATGTAATATATGCTCCTGAATAATAGTGATGTTATGTCTCTCTATGAACATAGGGATTATTCTTGAACCATGTAATTTTTTGTGTTCCCTGTGTTTTCTTTTCTTCTACATTTTCTTTCGTATATTGTTTTTGTCGTTGCGACTCCTGATGTTTCCGTAACATTGAAGGTGTAGCTGTATTGAATATGATTATCAAAAATGTTTTCAAGAACTATCCAAGATGACAAAAAAGGCCCATGAAGCTATTAAGAGGAGATGGATGAAAATGAATCTTTTCACTCTTTAGAAACATTTTTTTAGAGAAACAAAACAAACTTTGAATTTGTGGATGCTTATTTGGACCATGTGTCTTGAGTCCTTTTGTATGGATAATAGTGCACCCTCTTGGAATTTTAATTATTCTTTGGTTGAGCTTATTGTATATATATAATTTTTTGTATTTTTTTCTTCTTACAGTTAACTTCCCACTTGATGATTGTTTTCATGCTCTCACCATTGATTTCCACTCAGCGGTGGATTATAATGTCCATCTCTAGTTCTATTGTGAAATGAAGTTAATGTTAAGGTTGGAATTTGATGATTTGTTTGTATAATGTTTTCCAAGATAGTTTTATTTTTTACCAATTCAATTTTATATGTATTTCATTTTTTTTGAAATTATCTTAAAAAATATAGGGTTTGAGAAGGCTAGTTTAATGTTATCTCGACACGTGATGAGTTTTTCTCTATTTCCTTTGGATTGAGAGTTTTTTTGGCATCGATTCTAAATGTATTTATGTATGAAGTGATATAGGCAATAAATCCCCAACATAACCCCATATTAGGGTTATCGGTGTGGAATTAACCATCTACCTTTTCATTCTTATCAAAGTAAAAAAAGAAACACATATAGTTCTATGATCCCCCCCATATTAGGAAAGGATAAATACACTCATCTTAACCCCACATTAGGGTTATTAGTATAGACTTCTCCTTTTATCCTTGTCTTCCTATCATAAGAGATAAGAAAACCACATCGGTTCATTAATGATCCTCCAATATGTGGAAAAGATGAAGTTGCTCACCATGACCTCATGTCAGGGTTAGTGTTTTGGACTTCTCCTTCAACCCATTCCTTGTTATTAAAAGAAAAAATAAACTCATATCAGTTATATGTTTCCCCCTCCCGACCCTATATTAGAAAAAGGTTAAATACCCTCACTATAACCTTGTGTTAGGGTTATTAGTGTGGAATTATCATTCTAAAAATTCTTCTATACAATAGTGATACAGGGGATTTGTGGTGTTTGGGATGCATATAAATAAATTTAAGAGAGAAAGATGGGGTTGGGTGGCCTTTTCTCATTTTGAGTTCTATGAAAAATGTTAATGAATGAGTGTGTCTACTATTAATTTTTTTTATTATAATTGTTATGATTATTATGTTGAATATTGTGCACTAAATATCATACTACAGTGTTGTGAAAATCTCCACACCATGGTATATATCCTATCATGGTCATATATTTCATGTTGTGGTGCTCTTATATAAATACATGTGATAGTTTTTGTCCAAATCTCCCAATTTGATTATCATATTTCCTTGTCTTGAGACACATAATATGATGATGTATATATAAATGAATGTTAGGAGTTTTAACATGTCATATAATCAACTAGGTAGAAACCAAAATGGTTTGGCCTTTCCATAATGTATGAAACATTCAAAAACATTTAGCATCCACCTCATTGAATAAATGAAATGAAAAAAATCCAAGAGGATAATTTAGTGGAGGAGGCCTATAAAATTGAGATTCTTATAATTCATTCGTAACACTGGAGTTAATTATCTCTTAGTTGAAACTCTCTCAATTTCCCCTCACCATTTTCCTTCAAGGAGGAGGTGCTATCCATTTTTGAGAAGAGATCTTTCTAAAATTTTAGATGATTCCAATGGATAGTTAATACCATTGGAGGCATGAACTCATTAGATACTGCTGATGAGACTCGATCAAACTCATTATCGGTGAATATTAGAAGCAAGTATAATGAGGTATTCTTGTTTTATAATTTAATTATTTCATATTGTTGATTCCACTTGGTTGTTCTTGGAAAATGTTTTGTGTGTTATTCCTCTATATATGGGCATATATATGTCTCACAAAACCTACCAGTGGTATCATATATTGTTGGTGGTGAATCTATTGGATGAAAATAAAAATTGATAACCAGTTTTTCTATTTTTCTATAAACATTAATGTAATCTACTATGTTTTATATTAAAATGGAGATTTTTTTTGATAAAATATGTGTTTACATGAAAATTATGCGGTCTCTGGGAAAAATCATGGTTTTTATAATTTTAAAATAACATAATTTTTGACATCACCATGATGTTGTTAGTCGATCACTATGTTATCCATCACAGGGATCAACTAGGTTTGCCGTTGTTCTTGGTGAGACCAAAGACCCAAAATGACATGAAGCTATATATTATTCCATGTTCTAAAATAGTTTGGACAATAAAACCACATCATAGTGGAATTATTTTCTCTTTAGAATACTAATAAAAATTGTTTTCATAAAAAACAATCAGGTCTACAATGAATCCACATGTTTTTATTCCATTTTAAAAGTGGTTTGGATTATTATGATTTTCTAAAGTTTTTATACCTCATGTTAGATATTTTAATTTTTCATTTATTTTCTTTATTCCTTAAAAAAATTCATTATATAAATTTTTCATTTTAATATTGTATTCTTTAGTTTAAATTGTTTAAACTGCTTCTTATAAATTTTCATACAATGCATATAAGACTTACATTCTATGTCTGATTGATGGTTTTTTATCATCTAATGAACATTTGTAGAAAAAAACCCACAAGTGTATCTTTATCTAAGAACTAAATGTGTAAATACAGCCTAAAAATTTATATTCACAATATACCTAGAACACTTGTACAATAATAGGAATCTTCCTTGAATTCGGGAGAATATTTTAAGAAGATCAAGGAGTAGTGAAAAAGTCACCTTGCCTTTGAGGGATTACACCGACCGAATGATCCAAAATCATTTTAGGAGGATACATTAATGATAAAGGGGTGATATTTACTTCATCAAAAATGATAAAGAAAATTTCAGGAAAATGGGTGCTTATGGAACTTTGTATGAAACTGATGTCTAAAAATCCGTTGACTGAATGTGATTCATCCCCCCCAATAGAAGAGATCATATCACTTTTACAGGAAAATCTCGATACTCCTCATTATTATTGCATCATATGTTGTACATATAAGTGGATATAATTCATTAAACTCATTTCAATGAATAAATTCAAATATTTAAATGAACAAACTCCTTGGATCTAAACCGATAAAACCATTCGAGAGCGGTGTTGCAATGTATGAAACCGTATGTATATCTCATTCAAATTTAATATAATATACATTCATCATATTCATTTATTAAGGATGATTATATATACCACCAAAGAAAACAATTCAAGGGAAGAAATTACAGTAACCATGTATGTCTAGGGACATGACCCCGCAACCTGCCCCACATCCCCCAAAACCCTTACCACCCCACGACCAATGATAGAAAATATGCATGTATTAAATTTAAAATATATAATATCACACACACACACACGCACATATACTTAATGAATCATATTCATGTGTACATGTATCGTATGCATGTATTTTTAGTGCATATCTAACAATCTCCCTATTTCACTAAAATCCCATAAAGACTTCATAAAAATGTCACACCTGTTTGTGAAACCCTAAAAAATATTTGGGATTTATTTTTTTCTTCAAACTCTCATCATTTTGAACAATACCATTTTCCAAAACATTATACTTTTCTAAGGGCCTAACCATGTGACCTTGTAGGCCTTAGTATCATTGAAAAAAAAATTAAATCTCTATTTCATAAATTTATGCAAAGAGGGACCTCTATAAAAACATTAGTGCTACGAAATCTACTAAGGGGTATGATGTGATCTCAATCAAACACACCCATATCTATTTACAAACGCTTCCACCACAAGATGTATCATATAAATCATATGTATAACTATATAATCATTTTTTACATAACATTGAGTGACCACTATACATAAAACATGTCAATATAGTATTAAAAAATCATCTTTTCTCAATTCATTAAAAAAAGACCGACCAAGTTTATGAATACATTACATGTCAACCATCTCATAGATGAGTAAATCGCACGCCTATCATCTAAGTAGAAGAACACATCATATGTGACTCAATGAAAACATTTCCGTGCATTTCCTCAGTCCAATTAAATTAATGGACATATGTATTTACTTGTTAAACAAGTGAAAAATCCCATCTTAGTTGTGCTCCAACACGTGACATGATCAACAACAAACCCAACCACGCCCATATTAGCTTTTTTTTCAGATTTACATAAGGAGGTTATCAAAGTATGGAATTTATCATTGTAGATATCTATTCGACCTCAAGTCAGAATTATTGATAATAAACATATATCCTCATGTATATCGATGACTGTATGACATTCCATGAGATATACTTTGGTGGTTTAGTCCAAGTAATATGTCTCTACTTATTAACTCATGAATACATTCTTTATATCTCATATAAAACTCTTAGTAATGAGTACAATAATCTATTCAATCAAACTATAACATATCATTACAACCAATACTACATCATAATGATCATCAGTTAAGGACGACTCACAAGCATATTTTGAGAGGATATTATCATTAAGCATTTCATGTAAAAAAAATTATAGCACAAATGAATGAATGATAATTGGATATTTCCTTTATTATAATAAAATGAAACATTTAAAAAATAACAAATAATATATCATGTGTCTCACACCCATAGATTCTATATTAGCCTCATGTTATTGATTCTATAATGGTTTATTTACTCATTACATCATATGCAATTACTGTCACATCTATATGTGACTAAATGATAAAAATATCCCACTAACTCTTTAGTGAGAGACATTAATGAGGTAATACAATTTTAATAATGATGAGATTTAAGAATAATATTCCAAACTATTCAACCTTTTGAACATATTCAAATATCATAGATTCATCATAAAAAATGTTACAATGTCTACTTCTGTTGCCTACATATAAAAATTTCTAGGAACCTTATAATAAAACATAGAACCCTTTACATTACAAATTTCCCTTGAAATTTTCAAATAACATAACTTTTAAATTATTACTTTACCATAAAATTCAAAACCCTTTAGGATAATGCGATATTTACTTTGTTATAGTAACTAATGTAACGTTTTACATTTTTGTTTAATGTTATACCCTGAACCTAAGATTTCAAGAGCAGTACACTTCATAATATTTCTTGTAAAATCCTATAGAAAATAGTGATGTTCACTTATTCATGATAACTAAATTAAACCCTTTACATTAATATTTATCATGAAATATTGTAAACTATTTAGGATATTAAGTGGAAATAAATTAATCCTAGACCAATATAATCCTTTATTTGTAAATATTAAACTTTTTAAAATTCCAAACATACTCTTACTAGATTCATAGATATTATATCCTCTTAAGAATTACTTTCTAAGATATAAAAACTACTTTGTTTTTAGGAAATAACATTAATTTCCTTTTTAGTAGGAATGCACAAAAAATGAACTATTTTTCCATAGTCTATATATTATTCTATATGTTTTAAAGTTTTTTATTTTGAAAGGATGAATTTTTTAACATATACCATCCCTTATATTTTCACAATCATATGGATAAACACATTATTTAGAAAAACATATTTGTCTATATATTCACCTCAAACATGTTATAAAATCCTAATAAATCATAAAACATGTGCATTAAATCAATTATCTCATGTTATCCATAATAAATATTGTTTAAATAACAATTTATCTTTTCATATAATAAATATAATATGAAGATACACATCTTTAACTTAATATTTTTGAACATTTCAACAATATTTTCTTCTTCAAGTATGAACTTTTACCCAATGGAACTATCCACACAACAATAATATCTATATATCATGTGTCCAGTTCATTAATTCTCAACATTTGATAAAATAAGGTAAAATTTTATTGAATTCAATTATATTGTTAAAAAATCCCATAAATTACAATAGTATAAATCCCGAACTATAACGATCAATTTTATCTCTCCCTTGAAGCATGTTATGTTGGTCTAATTAGGATGAAAAGAATGAGTGCCTACATCTCCTCCCATTAATGGATTGAGGGTTCCTATAATCCCTTAGCTTCAATGATAACTAAGAACCTTAATAACCTTTATTTTTAATTGGTTAGAACAAGAAACATAATATAAAATAAGAGACACATGATTTTTAATGGTTATAGAAAGAAACCCATAAATAATTGATTTTAGATAGTTAAAAAAGAAACACAAAAAACTCTCACTTTGGTGGTAGTGAACATCCAAGAAAAATACAAATAAAGAGGTGTTTTTTTAACACAAACCCATTAGAACACACTCTAAATTATAAGTTTGGAATGTAAAAATGATAGAATTATAGACAAATTATGCGAGAAAATTAATACAACATAGAAATCATAGATAATAGCTCATGTGAAGGTACAATTATATCAAAATGGTAACCAATGTTGTCCAAGCCTTCTTGAGGTCTTATTTATATCCTATATGGGTAACATGGTGGGTTTGGAGGTGTTGTGAGGACCAATGAATTGTTGGTAGGTGAGATAGGCTAGAGTGGAAAGCCTTCAATTACTTGTTTGACTTTATGAAAAAATTACATTGGCTGGTTCTTGGGTCCACTAAATATACAATGGGATTTGGTAGAGAATATGTGCTTCAATTTTTCCTAACGAATGTCTGGTGTTTTACCACAATGTAGCTGTTAATTTTCCCATTGCGGGTCTTTAAAATAGTCTTCAAATGCCTATGGAACCTATTGATTCACCAAACAACTTCATAAGATTATAAATAGTAAATAATAACTGAAATGAAATAAAATAAAATGTAAATAATCATAAATGTTTTTATTATCATTAAAACATCTAAGAGAGTGAGTGGAAAAAATTTCATAAAAATTAAAAATTCAAAAATTATTTTTATAAAAAATACCCACATCATTTTTCTAATACAATTTTTATGAGATTTTCAGGGGATTGTGTAGTCACCCTAGAGGTGAATTTTGGGTGAATTTTTTTTTACCAATTATGTTCAACTTAAATTATTCCATCATTTATGTTGATCAAACCATTATTATCAGTTAATATGTATAAACCATTAGAAATTCAACCTCACCATTTTTACCTTTTCCTATGCATATACTATAATTTAAATTGCACATAATGATTTTTACAAGATTCAGCCTGAATGTGAGAACCTACTCCTTGCCTTGTTGACTCTTATTGAGTCATATATTATTCCACTAATAACCATTTCAAAAATTACAAGTGGTGTGGGAAGTTAATATTTTTAACCCAAAATATTCACTATATAATTCAAGTGAAGGGTCTTTATACTACATCCCATAGTTGAGATATATCCCTAAAATATCTTCCTTTCTCTTGATAGGCACTCAAAGTTGTTTATACTGGAACCCCCAATATTCAAGGACCATCCTCAGAATTTCTCATGGACATAAGTTTGAAATCCTATTGATCATTCACTGTACTTTTCATGCAATTCGACCCTAGCTTCCTTGCGGTAGAATGAACTTCTGGATCCATCATTTCTATGAAATTAAATATCCAGAACTTCTTCCATTCAATATTTGATATCAGTACTACTTTCCTCCTTTCATTCTCTAAGATTTATGGAACTCTCATAGTACATCAAAACATCAAGTTTCGCTCATCTTAAGCATTGACCCTTTTGATCTTTCGATGGAATTTCTTGGTTGGATGCTTCCTCTTTTTTATAATCAGTAGATATCTCAATTTTATTCAATTTTTATCATCTTAACTCAAGTTTTGTTCCCCCTTCTTATAAAAAAATTTCCTTCAATAGATATGGAGAATGCGTAGGATTCTATTTGAAATTCTTTCTATTTCAACTATTGAACTGACCACCTTTTATATCATACAAAGATTTTAGGATATGAATCCATCTAAGCTCCCACAAAACATATAATAAATAATCTTCAACTCATTCAAAGATCTTTTCTTTAATCATGAACTTACCTTCCATGAATATAGAAATTTGAACACAAATCTCAACATCATCAAAATGTTTGACTTTACAATAATATAAATTCCTTCTGGATTCTTTCAGAAAAAGTTCTTCAGATGAAATCAATATTATCTTTTCTAGTTCTTCATTTTCCTGAAATCAATCTTCTATAGCCTTTAGTAATTCAATAATTTTCCTACATGATACATGTGTTTTTGATGGACTCCATATGATGCATCATATTTTAGTTCAAACATGGATTGAAACTTCTTCTTTCAATCAACTCAAATTTAGCTTCCATATTTATATTTTCTTATCTTATTATTATATGGACTTAAATAATATTCTGATAATCATATCTTCTGGTTGCCTCATCCTCCAACAAAATGACATTAAGATTTTATACATCTAGGATTCCTTAGCTCCTTACTTTAGATCAGTCACTTGTACTTTTATTACCTACAATAATTTAGATTAACATCAACCAGAGTTTATTAGCATAATTGAATATCTTGAAATCTGGTGCTTTGAACTCTAGTCCCACTCAAAGTTGGTATTTTTCATATTAAACTCATCTTTGATCACTACTAGTCTTCAGTCAAAGTGATTATCTTCTGATGAATGAAAAACCTAGCATTGTATGAATTTTATCTTTTGAAACCTTTAGTGGTATATAATTCTTAGCATGTACTTCTAGAGACATTGAACCTTATGCTACACCAAATGCATCATTCATCTTTGGTGAACTCATAAAACTCCTTATGAAATATTCTTCAAGAATATTCTTCCAAAAAATCCTTCTTGACTTCTGAATAATTTAGTAGTTTGGGTTTCTCAACATACTCTATAGTACAATCCTTCCAAGGCCATTCGACATATTATGTTCAGTTCGTCTTCCCATGGTTCCGAACTTCATGCCTTTTCCATATTTAGTGTAGAAAATATATTTACAATACATAGAAATGAATCATAGGGACTTTATATATTTATAAATGTGGTTCACCCTTCTGATCATACTGGTTTCTTCAAATTAATTATTTTCTTATGATGGTTTTACATTTAGGCATACATTCTTCAAAAGATATTATTCTAGAATCATCTTCTGAATATTCATCAAGGTCTTAAATATCCCCATATTCCATCTCTATAATTCAATGGGTTCATTATAATTTCCCACTGAGTTAGTACTTTAATAATTTAGATCAAAGTATCTGGTGATCTTACTTATACAATTTCAATATGTGGTTGGGAATTATTCTTCATTCTTCATCACTAGTCATGAAATCAATGAAGGCTAGTTCTTAAATAATCTGATGTAAATAAGCACTAGAAGATATAAAAATATCTATTTATATATCCTCCACCTATCAACAACACTTAATCAACTCATCTTTATCACTTAAATCATCTTTTTAATGAAGATATTATGTAATTAGTGTTCCTTCTTTCATTGGTTCCTCCTTTTAAAATATGTTCCCCAAGTGGACTTCTTATGGAACATCTATATGACCTTGTTTCCTTCAAATTGCTCATGAATTTCCCACAAACTATTAACATGGAATAAAATATGTCATCATCATCATAAGATAAGATCGTTAATCTCACCCATGGGATTTTTTCTCAGCATCCATTTAGAACATTAAATTCAATGATATTTCCCCCTTTTTGACAAAAAATTTAAAGTCACATTTATCTTCTTATAATAATATAAAGTGAGGGGACTTCATCATTTTTCATCATCTCATTTTATATTCCATTTAATTGAATGAAAACCTTGAACATTTTTAGCACTAGTACAAATATGACTTTTAGCGGCCGCCAAAAGCCGTCGCTAAAGGTCTATAGCGGCTGCCTAGCATCCGCCAAATGGCAGCCGCTTTTGGTCCATCGCTGTTGCTATCGGTGACCAACATTTAACAGAAGCTAAAGGCCAGCAGGTATGACCAAAAACGGCCACTTTAGGGCTGACCAACAGCAGCCGCCGTTTGGCGGCCGCTTTAGCTGACCCGAACACAGGATACAACGACCGTCAAATGGCGGCCGCTTTAGCTTTTAATTTTTTTTTTAAAAAATATCAAAAACACTATGAATACCACATAAATACCATCTTCATATTCCATTCTCCGAAACCCTCATCAAATATAACTACATATCAAAATTTAATAATAAAATTAGTACCAAATAAAACCTATAAACAAATAATTGAAACAAATTAACATATTTCAATTCAAACTTACTATAACAGATCGAAAGTATACGATTTTCAAAATATATTCATAATTTCGATTATTGTTTTAAAAATTTAAAATTGTTAATTCTATGGTTCTAATTACAGTGTTCCCCCTATGATTTCAGGTCAGTCTGATGTCGTACACTCTAAATTTGACAGTTTGAGGCCCGTTTTGGCCGTTTATGGCACCAGAAGTGCGTTCTCGGTCAGCGCGGGCACACGTCACCTTCGATTGGCATTCCATCTACCCAAACACTTAAAAATCCACTCACCCGTTGTTGTCGTCTGATTTCAGGCCAATCCGACGTTGTTCGGCCGGTTTGGACCACCCCACGCGCCTTTTGGAAGCGCAACCAACACTTAAAAAGCGCATATTGAGCCGTTTCGTGCAAACCACATGTCAGATTAATGTTCTGCCTCCTCTTAAATGTCAATAATAATAATTACAGTGTCCCCCCTGTGATTTCAGGTCAATCCGATGTCGTACGCTCTGAATTTGACAGTTTGAGGCCCGTTTTTCCCGTTTATGGCACCAGAAGCGCGTTCTCGGTCAGCGCGGGCACACGACACCTACGATTGGCATGCTGTCTACCAGACCACTTCCAAAATCACTCCCCCATTGTTTTCGTCCGATTTCAGGCCAATCCGACGTCGTTCGGCCGGTTTGGACCACCCCACGCGCCTTTCGGAAGCGCGCCCAACACTTAAAAAGCGCATATTGAGCCGTTGCACGCAAACCTCATGTCCGATTGACGTTACGTCTCCTTGTACACATCAAAAATAATAATTACAGTGTTCCCCTTGTGATTTCAGGTCAATCCGATGTCATACGCTCTGAATTTGACAGTTTGAGGCCCGTTTTGGCCGTTTATGGCACCAGAATTGCGTTCTCGATCAGCGTGGGCACACGACACCACCGATTGGTATTCTATCTTCCTGAAAACTTCAAAATTCACTCACCCGTTGTTTTCGTCCGATTTTAGGCCAATCCGACGTCGTTCGTCCGGTTTGGACCACACCACGCGCGTTTCGGAAGCGCGCCCAACACTTAAAAGTGCATATTGAGCCGTTGCGCACAAAACTCATGTACGATTGATGTGAAATCTACTCTTAAACGTCAATAATAATAATTACAGTGTTCCCCTGTGATTTCAGGTCAATCCGATGTCGTATGCTCTGAATTTGACAGTTTGAGGCCCATTTTGGTCGTTTATGGCACCAGAAGTGTGTTCTCGGTCAGCACGGGTACACGACACCTCCGATTGGTGTTCCTTCTACCAGAACACTTCAAAATTAACTCTCCCGTTGTTTTTGTCCGATTTCAGGCCAATCTTAAGTCGTTCAGTCGGTTTGGACCACCCCACATGCGTTTTGGAAGCGCGCCCAACACTTAAAAAGCGCATATTGAGCCGTTGCGCACAAACCGCACATCCGATTGATGTGTTGTCCCCTTTTAAACTTCAATAATAATAATTACAGTGTCCCCCCAGTGATTTAAAGTCAATAAGATGTCGTACGCTCTGAATTTGACAGTTTGAGGCCCGTTTTGGCCGTTTATGGCACCAGAATTGCGTTCTCGGTCAGCGCGGGCACACGGCCCCTCCGATTGGTGTGCCGTCCACCCGACCAATTCACAATTCAATCACCCGTTGTTGTCATACAATTTCAGGCCAATCCGACGTCATTCGACTAGTTTGGATCACCCCACGCGTGTTTCGGAAGCGCGCCCAACACTTAAAAAGCACATATTGAGCTGTTGCGTGCAAAACGCACATCCGATTGACGTGCCATCTCCTCTTACACATTAAGAATAATAATTATAGTGTTTCCCCTATTATTTCAGTTCAATCCGATGTTGTAAGCTCTGAATTTGACAGTTTGAGGCCCGTTTTGGCCGTTTATGGCACCAGAAGTGCGTTCTCGGTCACCGCGGGCACACGACACCTCCGATTGGCGTGCCATCTGACCGAACACTTCCCAATAGAAAGCTACAGATATCGAAAGAGTTCTTGGGATTCTCCCAAGAAACAACTACCTGAACATTCTCTCCATCCACTGAAACACCTCCTCTAAGATTATTTGACCCATTAACTATACCAAATCAATAAAAAAGTGACATATATATAGTTTGGCGTATAGTCGATGCTCAATATGTGTAATATGGATGATTTCAAGATATGGGTATGATCAAGTCAGTTTTGGAGAGCACAAATATTTCATCCAAAAATACTAGATAATTCATCAACACAAATGAAATTACCTCATGCATGGGGTTCATCCTCATCTGGATCACCAATATCACTGTGATGTCCACCAGCTGTATTCGGAGCCTACAATATATATCAATATTATGTATCTTAAACATATCAATAAAAGTCAATCTGAGTATGGTTTGTTTTAATGTTTACCTCTGGTGTCACTTGTTGTGTCGTCATTTCATCGATACGTGATGAATTCTGTGACAACCTCTCCTCATACTCTGCACGCAACTGTTGAAACTGCGCATTCATATTGCACTACATATTCTACGTGGCAGCATCTATCTCAGTCTGTGTGTGCATCCCTGAATCTCTCCATGCACCCATCACATCTGCTCTAATAACTGCACGTCGTGGTACACCACCACCATAAGTCAAAGAATAACCATGACCATCACGCCCAACGACACAGTAAAATATTTCATCTCTACGCACAGTACTACGACATGTCTCCTCTGGAAACTCTACTAACTGAGCGTCAAACTGTGCCTGTAGCATATAATAAATCAATGAACAAATTTGAATAATTTATATAAAATAAAAATACATTTATTAGTAAATAATTTGCTTACTATAACACCGGAAACATCGAGATCACCCGCCCTACGAGTCCTCACCCGTATGGACATCCAATCGATCGTCTCACTGCGTTGGTGTAACTATAATAAAGGGGTTCACCATGTTATACTACAACATTTATTAAAATATGAATGAATTGTGAATTTTAAACTTACATCTTGTCTGAGCTGTGACACATGTCGAGTTCCAAGTCTAGAAGGCATGCCCTACATCACCTGATTATGTGAATGACGAGAAGACTCGATCTACATTCAACATATTTAATTAATCGAAATTTGAAAAATTAGTCATTTATAGATTAAAAGTAATAAATCTTACCATCACCACCTCAATCGACCAAAACGCAACCAAATCCTGCCATTGCTCGGGAATAATGCCTGGAGGGACTCGCTGTAGAATGTCAGGCACACCCGCAAATGGTGTCCAGTGATCTATCTTCACTCTTGACTTGTAATACTTCCATAATTTTCGGCATTTGGACAAACATACAGCTCAAAACTCATCTGGACAGGATGTCAAATTATCCTGTTAAAAAAAATTGTCAGTAGATAGGACAATAATAATAACAATATCATGAAAAATTAAACAATGAATTTACCTGAACCTCCCTCCATAATCTGTCCATCGTATCATGGGGGAAAGAACTCCATTCACGAATTGTCAGAAGAAATCTGTGTGAGTGTCGTATCATATGCCCAAACGGATGACTCAATACAGTACCACCTTCTCCGACTGGAAGAAATGTGTCATCAAATAACACATCCAATCGGGCTCTAGAGTTCCAGGATCGAACCCCTCGACTAGGACCCCTGCATCTGCTGGAAGACACACTAGATCCTGATAAACATAAATTTATAATTCAATTACAATATAAATTAATGATTATAAATAGTTGGGGAAATATACACAGAACATTACAATCAATTAATTTAAAAAATTGAAAACATACATACCGACAACATCAGGTGAGCCACTGTGACCACCCTGTGACATGCCTACATTAAAAGAAATTATAGTTAAATCAAACAATTTTTATACATATAAAACCTATAAATATTTTTACAAACTATAACTGGGGATATAATTTCAATTTTCACTAATCATGAAAGTCTATCGTATCTCCTTAAACTGTCTCTCTAGCCCATGGTATATCTTCATCTCGTACATCTACTGTTTTTTGGTCAAGCGTTTGATCAGGAAATGCGACAACGTCAGGTTCTTCTTGGTCAATTAGAAAAACCCCTCTTCTAGACATTTTCACCAAAACTTTCCAATCAGAATCAATGCCGACAAAGTAAACTTGTTCTGCCTGCGATGTCAGTATGAAGGGCACACTTCTTACTTGGTCATCTTTATATAACATATTGATAAAGTTTACTAATGTAAATTGGAAGTTATCAACTTTCGTTCCACGAACCGGATCGACCCAATCACACCTTAACCATATGGGTTTTAAACAACTACCATAAACAACCTCAATAATATCTCTCAACAACCCATAATAATAACCCTCATCAACAAAAGAACAACCAACACCACTATTTTGTGTGGCTCGGTTCATGTCAACATTGCTAATAGGAAATCGGAATCCGTTAGCATCCAAAGACTTGTAGCGTCGACCTGTAATAAATGGACCATCAGCTAGTTGGTTGAGTTCTTCGCTCATAGGATGGGTTAAATTACGTAACTTTTGAATCTACAAATTTCACATATATAGTTTAATGGATAAAGTATTGTGAAAATACAACTAAGTTGCACTATAAAAATATTAAATCAATTATACGTACATGAGTCTTGAACCACTCATGAAATGTGTTGAAATGATGTTTTTGGATTTGATAGTCAGTTGCACGGGGCCTTTCATGTTTCAACTCAGCGATATGCATCTTAAATCACAACCCAATATAAGGTAAGCAATAAAATAAATATAGAAACAAAATACACATCAACTATGAAACTTACTATATCAATGGAAAAACTGATGGGGTGTTGAAAAACACATATCGATGAGCTTGAACCCACTCATCATTTCGCATATCAAACGTTATTCCTTCTCCAATTGGACCCTCGTCTTTCTGGGAGGGTTTATCTATATTTGTTTCAACCACATCAATATATGAATCACAAAAATTAGTACACTCATCCATTAAATATCCATTAGCAATTGAGGCTTCCGGATGAGCTTTGTTGCGCACATATCGTTTCAATGTATTTAAGTATCGCTCTATTGGATACATCCACCTGAATTGTACGGGACCGCCAGCAGTGACTTCACCAGTTAAATGAACGGTCAAGTGAACCATGACATCAAAAAAAAGATGATGGGAATAGTTTTTCTGGTTGACATAGTGAAAGTACAATCTTATCCTACAGCTTTTCCAAATCACTCATGCGATGATTCCATGAATATAGATTTCTGAAAAAAATTAGAAACTTCAATTAACAGCTCAAAAACCTGGGTAGTTAAGCAATCACGAATTGCTATAGAAATTAACTATTGAATCAGAATATGATTATTGTGACTTTTCAACCCCTATAATGTCATGCTTGTCATATTCAAACGCTTGGAAATATTAGAGCAATAACCATCTGGAACCTTAACAGTCTTCAAAATTGATAGAAATTTTTGTTTTTCTTTTTTACTCATTGTGTACTATGCAGCAGGCATGTATTCACGATTTCCTTCACCCGGTTGTAAATGTAAATGTTTTCTCAATCCCATTTCTTGCAAATCACGTTGATCATTAGCACTATCCTTTGAGTTCCCCTTGACGCCTAAAATGGTGCACAGTATATTATCACATACATTTTTTTTCAATGTGCATCACATCCAAATTATGTATTAAAATATTATATTTCCAATAAGGCAATTCAAAAAAAAATACTCTGTTTATCCAATTATGAATGCGCTGTCTATTTGCAGCAGGAATAGAAGGCAATGCAAGAGCCAATAAATCTTGAAAATCATACATTTTACGGATGTTTTCTTGATCAAGTTGTGAAAAAATTTGAACCCCAGAACATATTTGTAGTGATGGTTCATACTCTATTCCCATCAAACGATACACGGTCTTTTCTGAACCTGTGCAATGGAAGAAGAAAGCGCCTGTGACCAAGATATGCCCACTTTCTACAGTTTTTAAGCCATATAGATTTCTTACTCTTATTACAACAAGGGCAAGAAAATTATCCTTTTGTACTCCAACCTGATAAGTTAGCATACGCTGGGAAATCATTATTTGTCCATAACGAAGAGGCCCGAAGTCTAAACATTTCATTAGCTGCCGAGTCAAAAGTCATTACACCATCGACCCAAAATTCTTGCAACTCATCAATCAAAGGTTGCATGTAAACATCGATTTTTTCACCAGGTCCTCTCGGTCCATCAACTAGAATTGACAATAACAAAAAAGGTTGCTTCATACATACCCATGGTGGAATATTGTATGGAACTAACACCACTGGCCATGTACTATGTGTCGCATCAACCATGCACCTAAATGGGTTAAAACCATCTGCTGCCAAACCCAGTCGAATATTACGATCATCTCAGGAAAAGTCTGGGTGTCTTTGATCAAACTCTTTCCATGCCAAAGAATCTGTTGGGTGAGTTAATTTATCAACCTCTTTCTTTCTCTCTGAATTCCAATTCATCAATTTAGCAATTTTAGTTGACATGAAGAATATCTTCAGTCTTGGTTTCAGTGGGAAATAACGCATCTGTTTAGCGGCAACTTGTTTCCCTTGATTCAAGACTCTCCCAGGAAGAATTTGACTACCTTGATTAATCTCATTGGTCTTCCACCTGGATGTATAGAAAACAGTACAATTATTTAATTGTGAATTCTCTTTTCTGAACAACATACAAATATTGCGACACACATCAATTGTATCATATGTAAAACCAAGATCACCGGTCAACTTCCGAGCTTGATAGAATGACTTCGGAATCTTCGCTCTAGCAGGGAGTACTTTCTTCAACAATACCAACAACATGTCGAATGAGGTGTCTGGCCACTGGTTCAAAGCCTTCAGGAGTAACAATTCAATGATGAATGACAATTTACTAAATTTAGTGCATCCAGTATATAATTCAGTACGCACATCGTCAATAATTACAAAGAATTTCAATGCTTCTCCATCTGCAGAAGAACGGGGATTACTCGATCCAACATCGTCATTTACGACATTACTATCTTCAGGTTGAAACTGGCGCATCATATGATTGAGCATTATTTTCATCGGATCAACTGTTCTCGAATCAACATTCATATGAATACTTTCCAAGTGATGACATGAAACGGAATCTTCTCCATGACGTGTCCATGTCTTATAGTTTTTCAACAACCCATTCAAAAAAAATGTTCTCTAACACTATCTCGTTTGAAGATATATCTATTTTCACATTTTCTACATGGAAAACTAATCATATCTCTTTGAAATCTGTTGGTGAAATCCATAAATTTCTCAATCCCCTCAAAATATTCAGCCGAAAACCTATCTTGCATATCAATCCAGCTCTTATCCATATCTGAATTTAATAGAAATCAACAGTGAAATATCTTATTTAAATTCTAAATAAACACATGTAATTAAATTTAAAAACCAATGACTTCAAAGCTAAATTTGAAGGATAAGAAACATTACCTGCAGAGGACTCGACCGCGGGTAACGAGGTGTGAGTTGATTGCGGATTCATGACGGCACAATGACTTGACGACAATGGTTCGACGGTCGGAATCGAAAGTGGCGGAACCGCTGGACGAAGCGTGGGAGGGTTCTGCATGGTGGGGCATGACGAACCGGAGGGGTCCGACAGAGGCAGGACGTGAGGACTCACCAGAGGGATGCAGCGGGGCCGAGAGGGGACGAAGGGGGCATGACTGTCCGAAGGTGCAGCGCAGGCTATCGGGGTCGCGGGTGGCACATCGCGGGGTTGGGGCAGGACTGTTCGAAGGTAGAGCACAGGTTGTCGGGGTCACAGGAGGCGCAACACGGGGTTGTGGGTGGCGCAACGCGGGGTTGCGGGTGGCGCAGGGGGTCGTCGGGGTTGCGGGTGGCGCAGCACGGGGTCGAGGTCATCGGGGGTCGCTAGGGGTTGGGGTCACCGGGGGTCAGGTCGCTGGGGGTAGCCAGGGGTCACCGGGGCCCGCAGGGGCTCGCCGGGAGTCGGGGTCACAGGGGTCACCGGGGATCGGGGTGGCTGGGGCGGGGTCGCCGGGGGCGGGGTCGCCGGGGGAGGGGTCACCGGGGTCGGGGATGGTCGCCGGGGTCGGGGTCGCGGGGTCAGGGAGGGGTTGTCGGGGGCGGGGTCGCGGGGGTCAGGGTCGCGGGGTCGGGTGGCGGGGTCGGGGAGGGTAATTGGGGGGTGGGTCGGGAGGGGAAAAGGGGTAAAATTAGGTATTCTGTGCAGCGGATGCCATTTGGGGGTCGCTGTTGATAGCATTAGAGGCCTCCAAATGGCGGCCGCTATAGGTCTCCCGCCTCCAAAAGTAAAAATTCTAGTAGTGTAGAGTATAATAATATAACTTTTCTTAATGAAATAATCTCTAAATTGACCATATTTAAGTCTATAAAACCATGTTTGGTGTAGAAAAAAAGGGTGATTAACTCATATATTAAATTTATCCATAAAAACACCAAGTGATGACAACTGTTATAAAATATTACTTTAGGGATAAGGTCATTATAATTTCATTCAACTTACATTCCTTTATCTATCTCAACAAACAGATCAAAAACTTTCCAATATAAAAATGAGCATGTTTCTCCCCCATTGTAAGGTAATTCTTAAATTGTCATCAAAAAATAAATTTCCCCCTCTGTATCCATACCTAAACATTAATATTTTAAAATGTTAGAGTATAGTAAATATACGTCAATGATGAAATTAGTTTCAATTATCTATATTTTTATTATCCAAACCTTCATCTTCATCATCCAGAGATTATGCATATGGGTCTTCAATATTCAATCCACCGGAATTTTTAGTATCCGGATTTGGAATGCCTTGGTTTTCTGGAATATGATTTTTTAAATTCAACTTATAAATATTATAGAATAACTATCTTCATATTCTAAAGTACCCAGATTAGTGTGAATCACTGGGAGGGGGAGGGTGTGAATCAGTGATCCCTTTAAATTTTTTACAGATTGATTCTTTTCAATTAAACCTCTATGTCTGGTTAAAGCCTCAATCCACTCTTCTTGTGTATCTTAGCCTTACCTCGAATGATGTTGTAAATATAAAGGCACTAAACACAAGGTTTTATAAGGTTCGGTTCAAAGACCTACTCCTTGTTGTGTTGGTTATTCCCTACAATATAGATTCTACAATATAATCTTATTATCAATTACAATGGTCGATACAGAGTCCCACTATATCTCTCCTGAGTCACACATGAGGGTCTTTATATAGCATCCGAAAGTGTTACCAGAATCCACTAGGCTGCTTCAGAGTCCCACTGAAAACTTATTATCCTCCCTGAATCACACGGGGTTCTTCTAGCTCTCGAGTCACATGAGCAAATTCTTTCTTTGAATACTCTTTGTTTCATTATAGATGACCTGATGCTCTTTTCCCATAGGCTTGCTGAATCACACTTGCATGTGTATCTCTTCATGAATCTACAGAAACCTTTTGTATGGTCTGTTGGCCTTGCTCAATATTTCCGATCACCATTGTGATCAGTCCTCAATGCAACAATGCTTGAGAAATTATTTCTTCTTCTGATGAAGACCCATCCTCACTAATTTGTGTGTAAGTGGTGAACACAACTTCTTCAAGAATATTAATATGAAAGAGTGGTCATGCACAAAAATATCACTTTCTATCTTCTTGGATTCTCAAACACTGTCAACTCGGGTATAAGATCTTCTGTAAATCTTCCCAGCTTCAATCTCAATTCAAATTCACTTCATTCAAGGATTGCATGGCACTCACAAGTTCTTGTTTTGGGTATCTCACTAACTTCTCACACGTGCATGTGATTATACATGATTTCATGCATGGATAGTATTTTTCATATACTCAAACACACACTATTATATTGAATCAATGGTTTAGGTTCAATATGTTTGTCTCATTCATTCACACATTCAATATACTCTTATCTTCTTCACTCAATATTCACACACAAAATTTCTAATTCATTGGTTTTTTTCATGAACACACTTGATGTTTAGTTTAGGTTCAATATATTACTTCAAACCAGAATGGGTGTAGTATTTTATGTGAATTCTTCTTCTTTCTTCTTCCTTCTTCTTCACATTTTCACACTATCCACCTCTTCTTTAAATGATTTCACACATGCACACACATACCTGGGATTATTTAAATCATGCAAATAAATGCATATATGTACGAACCATTTTATTCCATCTTATTCACAAGAAAACACGAGCCTGATAGGGTTTTCTTCTTTGGTTCATGAAACCGAAGGGTTCACAAGTCTTCTTCTTTGTGAAAGCAGGGCATAGATCTTCTACACATAGTATGTGTTGTTATTATTCACAGAACCAAGAAGGTTCATTGTTTCTGTTGTCACATAGTACAATAATGGTACGATTTCGCCAGTTGTGTATCCATGAAATTACCCACATGAAACCCAACATGGGTTTGAGATAACTTGTTGCGTGTTCATGGGTTTTCTTCACACAGAGGTTGTGGGTTCTTCCCTTCTTCGCAGGGATGGTTCAAGAGTTTGTTTCACTTGTTGAATGCCTGTGGATCTCTCTTCTCCTTCGGGTAGCAGATCTACGTGGAACCTCTTCCGCACGATGCTCTATTTATTTGAGAACAGACGCTTCCTCAATTTTTTCAACACCTTGATCTATTGAGGAACTCCCCCTTTTATAGGTGCAGATCAACGCATAGCTCCACATTCAAATCCCTTATTATATGTCGTGGGGTTCAAATCATTGAATGCCCGAGATATTAGGATTCAAATATTTCAAACATCGGATAATAGATACACTAAATCTCTTAGTTTGTTTATGTTCAACGCGGGATCCTGATATCACAGTGTAATCCTCCTCACATGCATACATTAGGAATTTATGCAAAGCATATCCTAGAACGTCGAATGGCCCGGCCTCCGGCAACTACGTTTCCCTTTCCACACTCGATCTTCATGTTGCATTGCATGCATGAAGATCTAATTGCATGCATGAGTTCGTTAAGTATAGACTATCATAATTCATGAGGTTTTGATCATCAATGATGGCCAGAGTTCAATCAAGGAGGAGCAGCTTTATCTGTGGTGAGCTGCGATGTCAGGATGACCGGAGGTTGAAGACATTGGTGTGGACTCTCCAAGGCCATTGGATCAAATCAGATTGGTCACAGATAGTGTGGATTAGATTGTGTGTCATGGAATGAGATGTTCATCCATGATATCTCATGAGATCAGATGGACGACGGGGATTTCTTCCGTGTTTTTAAAATATTTCCCCACATCCAAACATGGATGCGGGTTTATCACGGTTTAAATATCAAATTGTGGCAGCCACTCAGTAATTAGTTATCTTCCCCCTCCTCCATTACTACCCCATACCAGCTTATTGCGGGTGCACTCTGCGCCCACCCTATGCTCCCTACCCCCATTCCTCCCCACATGGTGGTGCTCTACTGGCTCTTTCATGTGCCCCTGTGGACGCCGCGCTCCTGTGTTCCCCATGCACGATTGTGGTCAGTCACACTGGCCGACTGGCTGGGGTTAAGCTTAGCCACCCACTTCTTGTGGTGCGAGCCTCTTCCCTAGATTTGTTGACAAGCTGGCTAGCCAAAGCCCCTTATTTTTATATAAACCTCATACATAAAGACATTGTAAAAACCAAAGTATATACATATAGTCGTTCGATATGAAATGGATGACACTTGGCCTTCTTATTATCTTCATTCTCAATCAGCATCCTTCTTCATCTTCTATTCTTTTTGGCACACCTCTTAAGCATTTAATATTAGCTCTCACTTTTCTCAAACACTTCATCCAATTAGAAATAAGTGGATGGATCTTCCAACTCATACAATCAAGTATAGCATGGCCTTCTTCAAATGGTTTAACAAAGTGTCATTCATTGACACATGTCTTGGATCTTAAGATCAATTCAACCAATCATATGAATTGCTATGGAGAATGATCAAGCATGAAATTCAATGTCAAATAGTAATTTTCCAAGTGCCATTCATTGTGGAAAAACATTATCATAATCAAAGTGGTCTCTTTACTGAGTCATTCAACATTACATTAAGCATCACCACTTCAATCATGATCACAACTTCAATCATTACCTTTACATACACATATGGACACCTTATTGACACAAAATGAAACACTATACTCAAAAATATCCCACCTTGTATTTTGTTGTTAATATCACCTAATCACACTTTGAATGGGTCAATATGTGTGCCAATATTTTCTCCCCCTTATTGGCAACCAATTGAAAAGGTTTAGTGGGGTCTATTCAAAAACATGTTCTCCTCCCTTTAAATAATATCTTCTTGAATATTTCTGAGAGAGGGATTAAGTCACATGGTTAACTTAGAAAAGAGCCTTTATTTAATCAACTCTAAGTCTACTTAGGCTAACCCGGTGTAGAAAACAAGAGAGATGTGAACAAGGTTTTCAATGTAATCCATAAACAACCATACATGTAAAATCATGCTTAGAGTGTATCAATTCTTAACCAAGGGGTTGGAGATAATCATATTTATCAATGAAATGCTAAATCCTACACATACTTCACCAAAAATATTAAAAGGTTCAAGTGAAAAGATAAATCTCCCCCTTTCATTCCATCTTTTTATCAATCAAGAACTACCCCTTAATTGATATGATAATTACAATTAAGAAAAAGGGATGAAAGTGTGACTGGTGTACCTCAAGTTTCAACTTCTTGAGATGACATGAATTTCAATATTTTTCATGAAATACTCTTTAATATTAACTCATTCATATTTTCTCCTCCTCAAGGGGTTTAATGCATTTGATTCATCATGGTGGAAAATATCATCAGATAATCTTGAAGATATTCATGTTGATAATCTTCCACTACGGAGCACTTCAAGTAATTATAAAATCATGAATAATGAGTACATATTTTTGTTATCCACTTTTTTATCCAATTCTCATCTTGAGAATGACCTTAACCTTCAATTTCCTACAATGTAATCACAAATATACGACAAAAATATAAGGGAATAAGATGGAACACATGTGAGATTCTTAATAAGAGCAACATGTTTGAGAATTTTTTCTCAACCGAAGAACTCCTTTCCTGGTAGCTCTAATGTGTCTGGTACTCTTCATGATGATTTCCACTCTCTATTTAACATTTTTATTTTTCATTGTTAGAGTGGACCATTTATTTACATTCACCTTTAACTTGTTTGGATTCTTTTTCCTTACTTCTTCTAGTAGTAAAGTAGGTTCCACTAGTGCATGTTTTTCAATTTTCAACATCTCCATTTGACCTAGTAAAATAGTTATACATTTGTTTGCATGATGTCCAACCTTATTTCACCATCCACACAATACTTGTGAGACATTTGGTTTTTCATGTACTGACGACCTCTCATAAAATTCAAATTAATCTTCATGTGGAATAATATGTTTCTCCTTTTCCTTTTCTTTATCTAGTACTTCCTCTTCAGATTTTTACAGTCCTCTAAATTTTTTTAATTGATTAGGACATATAACTAAAAACTCCTTCTAAACATATTTTGGTTTGGATCTTCTACATGGCTTATTCAATGTTTCAAGTTACCTTTATTAGGAAACTTTTCAAATTTATATTTATGAATGTTTTCAATCAATCCATACTTCTCCTGGATTGATCCTCTTTTTAATTTCAACTTTCTTCCATTCATTTCCATGGCTTGTTTGTGGTGATTCATGGTATGACCTTTCTTTCCACAGTAGAAGCATATTTTCTTGGTTGAAATTACATTCTTGGAGTCTAGCTCAATCTTATTTTTGGGAATATTTTCTTTGAATGTTCTATTGACTTCATTGTTTTTCACATAACCAATGTAATATTTTACAACTATTTTTCCTTTATTATGAACTTGTTGTGTCCTTTTCTTATTATCAACATATGCATTTTGCATGGCTGTACAAAACTAGCATTCATCATAGTTGTGCCGACTTCTGATGTAATTATCATAGAATTATTCAAGATATTCAAATCTGTTTTTGATAGAATGATTATTCTTCATTTGTATATTCTGATTTTTCTTTACAGGTTTCTCCATTTACTCACATCTACTTTCCCAGAATGTAGGCCTTCCATAATTTTCATATGTTCAAAAATTATTCCATAAACCATTGGCCTCATACCCAAACGTCCAAAAAACCAACAATAGCCAATAAATCTTCTTCTTTTTCTTGTAGTATCAGTTTTCTAGATTTAGTGTTTTCTTGTTTCTGGAATTTCCTTTCTTTATTTGGAGCATACATTTGGGATTTGTTCTTATTAATTATTCCTGTATCCATCCTTGAAGATTTGATACATGTATCTACATTTTTATCAATCCACATCTTCCCATCTTTTAGCATTGAACTTGTACTTGTAGATGAAACTGCATTAGTAGAAATAGAAATTAATGGGTTATGGGATAACTTCGTCTTGGAGGTTTTTTCCATTGGATTATAGGATGATCTAGTAATCCTTTTGAAATCATTCTCCTCAATGAAAATCTGAGTGGTAGCATCTCTTCTTCCATTTATTTGGGAAGTTCCAGTTTGGTGTGATTGTTGATTCTTCAATTTCACCTCCATCTCTAAAAACTTATTACTGAGAGAGTTTTTATCATCCTCAACTGATCTCAGATTACTTTCCCATTTCTCATTCATCCTATTCATTTGTTCTTCATGCACATTTCTTAATTCTTCTAAAGAAATTTCACGCTCTATTACCTTGTTAACTTTTTCTTCTAGTTGAGCACCTTTTAAAACCATAGAATCTTTGTGCAATTTTTCAAGTGCATGGAAAGATTCTACATATACAATATGAAAGAATTATTTCTCACAAATACATCCTTGAAATTCCTCAACAACTTCAGAAAATATTTCACTGGAAATATAAATTATTTCTTCCTTTTCTTTCACAAGTTTTTTGAGAGTGGTGTACATTCCAACCCTTCTAACCAATTTATCTTCCATGGCATTAAATTCTTCTTCTAGCTATAATTTTTCATCTTGAAGAACTTTGATACTTGAAGAAATATGTCAATCCAATTCTCTAGGTATATTTTTTAGATGTTCTTTGGGTGTATAATGAAGATGAATAATTGATCTATCATCATCACCTCTTGACCAGGCTTTATCAGAAGAGTCATAATAAAAATAATTATTACATGGTGTACCATCTATATTACCTTTAGTAGAAGGTGTCTCCCCATTAGTAGTAAAATTATTCTTCAGATTCCATGCCTGTTTCTTCTTCTTATTCTTCTGATTCTTGGAAAATATCTTCATTTTAGGTTTCTCACTCATTTCCTAAAATTTTCACTTCATACAGACTCCCTTGGATATTTTAGAGGTAACCTCCCTTTGATACCAATTGATGTTCCTAGATCAGTGTGATTCACTGAGAGGGGGAGGGTTGAATCAGTGATCCCTTTAAACTTTTTAAAAATTGATTATTTTCAAATAAAACTCGACGTCTGGTTAAAGCCTCGATTCACTCTTCTTATGTCTCTTAGCCTTACCTCAAATTATGATGTAAATATAAAGGCAGTAAACATAAGGATTTACAAGGTTCGGTTCAAAGACCAACTTCTTACTGTGTTGGTTATTCCCCCCAACACAAATTCTCCATTATAATATTATTATCAATTACAATGGCCGATATAGAGTCCCAATATATCTCTCCGGATTCCCACTAAAGATGTCTTCTCCTCCCTGAATCACACAGGGTTCTTCTAGTTTATGAGTCACATGAGAATATTACTTCTTTGAATTCTCTTTGATTCACTGTAGATGACATGATTCTCTTTCCTCATGGGATTTTTGAATAACACTTACCCGTGTATCTCTTAAAGAATCTATAATAACCTTTGGTAAGTTCTGTTGGTCTTGATCAATATTTCTGATCACCTTTGTGATCATTCCTCAATGAAACAATGCTCAGGAAATTAATTCTTCTTCCTCTCAAGACCCATCCTCACTACTATGTGTGAAAGTGGTCCACAAAAATTCTTCAATAATATCAATATGTAAGAGTGATCTTTCACAAAATTAGAATTTTCTGTCTTCTTGGATTCTCAAACACTGTAAACTCAAATATAATATCTTCTGTAAATCTTCCCGGCTTCAGTATCAATTAAAATTCACTTCATGAATGAATTTCATGGCGCTCACAACTTATTGTTTTGGGTTTCTCACTGACTTCTTACACATTCATGTGATTATACATGATTTCATGCATGTATAGTATTTTTTGTATACTCAAACACACACTATTATCTTGAATCAATGGTTTAGGTTCAATGAGTTTGTCTCATGAATTCACACATGCACTCTCCACTTAGATTCTTCACTCAATATGCAGACACACAATTTCTTCTTCTATGGTTCTTTGCACACACACACTTGTTGATTAGTTTAGGTTCAATATATGTGTCTTACTTCAAACTAGATTGGGTTTAGTCTTTTATGTGTGTTCTTATTATTTATTCCTCCTACTTCTTCACATGTGCACATTGTCCAACTCTTCTTTAAAAGGTTTCACACATGCACACACAACCTTGGTATTCTTCAAATATTTCATATAAATGAATATACGTATGAAACATATTCATTACTTATTATTCATAAGAAAACACGATCCTCAAAGGGTGTTCTTCTTCTATTCGTGAAACTGAAGGGCTCACAAGTTTTCTTCTTCATGCAAGCAGTGCGCGGATCTTCTAGGCATAGCATGTGCAATTCTTATTCATAGAAACAGGAAAGTTTGTGGTTTCTGTCTTCATAGAGTACAATAAGGGTTAGATTTCACCATTTGGGCATCTACAGAATTACTTTCATGAAACACAACAATGGTTCGAGAGAATCTGTTTTGTTTTTGTGGGTTTTCTTTGCACATAGGGTGTGGATTCTTCCCTTATTCGCAAGGATGGTTCAAGAGTGCGTTTCACTTGTTGAATGCCTATAGATATCTCTTCTCCTTCATATAGTAGAGCTTCATGGAACCTCTTCGTCAAAATGACCTGTTTCTTCAAAAAATAGGAGCTTCTTCAATATTTCCAACACCCCGATTGATCGAGGGACTCTTTCTTTTATAGGCGCGGATCCACGCATAGCTCCACATTCAAATACCTCATGATATTCCATGGGGTTAAAATATTTGAATTCTTGAGATCTTCAGATCCAAATATTTCAAACGCAGGATAAGAGATACACTAAATCTCTTTGTTTTTTTCTGTTCAACACTGGCTCCTGATATCACAGTGTAATAATCCTCATATAAATGCATTAGGAATGCATGAAACGAATATCATTGAACAAAGAATGTCCTAGCCTCCAGTAACTATGTCTTCCTTGGCCCACAATCGATCGTTGTGTTGCATTTCATTAATATAGATCTTCTTTCATGCATGAGTTCATTAAGTCTAGAC
Organism: Viscum album; assembly: GCA_963277665.1. Lineage (NCBI taxonomy): Eukaryota > Viridiplantae > Streptophyta > Magnoliopsida > Santalales > Viscaceae > Viscum > Viscum album. Next base: position 724,576,607 of record OY728167.1, on the reverse strand, counting down.
AACTAGAATGGATGAGGTTTTGATCATCAATGATGGTCGGAGTTTAATCAAGGAGGAGCGGCTTCATCTGCGGCAAGAAATGGCGTTAGGATGACCAGAGGTTGAAGATGATGGTGTGTACTCTTTAAGGCCATTGGATTGATTCAGATTGGTCATAGATGGCATGGATTAGATCATGTGATATGGGATGAGATGTGCAGCTAAGATCTCGTGTGAGATCAGATGGATGGTGGGGATTGCTTCCTCATTTTTAAAATCTTGTCCCACATCGAAATATAGATGTGGGTTTCTTGTGGTTTAAATATCAAACCATGACATACACTCAACAATTATTTCTCTTCCCCCTCCTCTAGTACTTCCACTTATTGGCTTCTTATGGGTGTGCTCTGCGCCCACCCTGTTCTCCCTGCCGCCATGCCACCCCGCACGGTGGTGCTTTGCTGGCTCTTCTGTGCCCCCCTATGGATTCACTCATGTGTTCCATGTGCATGACTATGGTCAGTCACGCTGGCTGGGGTTAATCTCATTTTCCCACTTCTTGTGGTGTGAGCTGCTTCCCTGGCTTTTCCAGATGGCTGGCTAGCCAAAGTCCCTTATTTTTTATATAAAACCCGTACATAAATACTTTGAGAAAACCAAAGTATATACTTATAGTATTTATACATGAAATTCATGAAACTTGGCCTTATTATTATCTTCATTCTCAACCATCAGCATTCTTATTCTTCTATTCTTTTTGGCACACATATTAAGACTTTAAGATCAGATCACTCTTCTCAAACAATTCATCCATTTAGAAACAAGTGGATGGATCTTCAAACTCATTCAATCAAGTATTTTATGGACTTCTTCAAATGGTGTAACAAAGTGTCATTCATTGACACATGTATTGAAAATTAAGATCAGTTCAACTAATCATCTGAATTACTATGGAGAATGATCAAGCATGAAATCCAATGTTAAATAGTAATTCTATGAGTTCCATTCGTTGTGGAACAACTTTACCATAATCAAAGTGGTCTATTTACTGAGTCAATAACACTTAATTTAAGCATCACCACTTCAATAATGATCACAACCTTAATCATTACCTTTCCGTACACATATGGACACCTTATGGACAACAAATGCAACACTATTCTCAACATATTAACTTCAGAGATCCCCTTGAATTACATTACTTTAAATTCCATTTTCAATGAAAACATCTGGATCAATCATGAATAAAGTGGATCTTCTATTTTCTTTAATTAGAGAAACATTCATGAGATTGTTTTTTCAACACAAAAACTATTTGATTGCAACTTCTTTTTAATTCATTCTTTTCCCTTGGTTTTCTAAGCATTTATCTTCATGGGATTCAGGGACTTTTTTACATTCAATTTTATTTTTTCAATTTTTGTGGGAGAATCTTATTAACTTCATCCTTGGTTTCTTCCAATGTGGGTATCAATTTTGTTTCCAACCAATCCTAACCTAGTAATACCATCATGAAATTTTCTAGAGCGTGGTCAGCCAACCAACACCATACACATAGATTATTATCTTTATGTAAGTCACTTTTTAGAGGTAACTTTTGATGTATTTGAAATACTTCTTCAAAGACATCTTCCACCATTCTAATCCACTAGTGTATATCTTGGATTGACTGACTTTGTTTCTTGATATTTCTTTCCTTAACATGAAAATTCATGGTGTGTTTATAATTGTCCATGAATTTCCCTTTTCTTCCAAAAAATTATTATCTTTTCCTAGGAATGAAATATCCTAAAACATTATTCTTCGGTGCATCCTTCCTTGTAGTATCTGATTGTTTACACCTTAACGTAGATTGAAAATATGAATTCATTTTATTTTCATTCAAATTTTACGGCCTCCTTCAATTATTTTTTTCTATGTTGTGATTGGTAGTAGTATACCATCACTCTTCATCTCCATGAAAAATTATTCTATAAGTTACTTATAAAGTTTCATGATATTCAAATCGTTTGGATGTCAATATATTTTTCTTTTTTTTTTCTAGGGTTGGGTCTTCTTAGTTGAGTTTCCCAAACCTTTTGTTCTTATCCCCCTTAATGTTGGAATTCTTTGTTTTCCATACCACGAAATATTATGCAAAATGTTAATGGTCTTGTTTCAGAAATTTCCACAGCCCTAGTAGTATCCAATAATACAGAACTTATTTCATTGTATTACAATTTAGTTGCAGGATAATTATTCTGAAACTTCTTTCTCCAATATATTAGCTTCATTTTTTCAAACATCTTGATGAGAAATCTTTTTTCTTTTATTATATACACCTTCACAGAAGAGGTGTGTTTCTCACTTTTCTTCACACATCTTTTTTCAAAACTACAACCATCACTATTAAATGTATAGAAATTAGTGTATACAGATTCATCATAATGTGGGATGGGCTTTTTCTTACACTTATCAAATTATAGAACTTCTAATGATCTCATATTATTCCTACAATTTTATTGAGTATTTCCAAAAGTAAAAATTTATTTTTTAATTTTGGAAGTGTTTATTGTGTTAGCTTACTCTTATGATTTAACTTGAGTAGCTTCCATGTTTATCAATATCATAGCCTACTCAAGTCACTTTAAATTTAAAGTGTTCTTCGGATTTTCAAGAGACCTCACTTTATATTCACAATCAACTTTTAACTTTTCTATCTCTTCTTCATGTAACTTACTAACCTCCATTAAGGAAATATGAAGTTCCTTTACATGATATTACTTGATCCTAATTGAGTATTCTTAACATCAACAATTTTATTTTGAGTATCTTTAACTGCATAAATCTTTTCCTTAAAAACATCCATTGCAACAAAATTCTCACAAAAACTCCTTTACACAGCTTCTTCTACATGGTTAAACTTTTATTTGGAATGTAATAACTTTTCCCCATTTACTTCAAAGAGTTTAGTAATATTTTTATAGTCTTGAAACTTCTTTCAAAATGAATTATCTATCTCATCAAGTTTCGATTTTGGTTTTGAGTTTTCATCAAGTAATCCCTTGATAAATGAAAGTATATATGTGTTAACTTCAATAGGGGAACTTTTCATGTAATCTATGATATCTAAGTAAAAATATTCAATAGAATCAACATAGTTATACTCACTATATCTAGATAAACCTTATTTCATATGATAAATTTTATCATATTTACATGAATTCTTAGCATACACTTCAACTTTCAGTAGTCTTTGATCTTACATCCCTTGAATTTGAGAGACTAATTTACACTTTATATGATCCACTTTCTTCTTCCAATTTTTCAATGCTTTGGCTAATGCCTCCATGTTTCTTTCATAAGGAATATATTCTATTTTCTTCATCTTGGGCTTATCTTATGGTAAAGGCTTCTCTGTATCTTCTCGAAATCTATACTTTCTTTAAGAAAATTGAACAAATTTGGGAAAATATTTATAGATGAAAACAGAGGTAACTTAGCTCTCATAGTAATTAGGATTCTTACGGGAGGGTGAAATCACCCTATAGGGGGGGGGGGGTCAAGGGAGACCAAATTTTTAATGATCATCTTCAACATAAATTATTCCTTTCTTTAGTTTTATCAAACCTATGTTATCGTTAATGATGTATGAATCTTTTGAAATTAAAACTCACCAATTTTCCATTATTTAATAGTCTAAAACATTAAGAACATTCCTTTGTGTTTTCCCAAGGCTTGGTGGTGTCGATGGGGGGTGGGTGGAATAGTTCATATGAGTTTAGAGTTATTTTGAGACACTTTGGTCCAAAATTGGACACACCACGACCTAGTGCAAGATCTGGAGGAACTGGTGTTCTCATGTCCAAAACAAGGTTGGGTTAAATTCTTAAAATGATATTTTTGAAGCTTTGTTGGGGAAAAAACATCCTGGTTGTGGGAAACATTCCATGGAAGAAGTTTTTTTGGGATAACATGGTGAAGAAAACCATGACCATGTCTAGGCCATGGTGGAAGCTATATTAGCGATCAGGCTTGCTTTGAAATACATAAAACAAACAAATTTTTCCATAGATCTTGAATAATTATAAGGGGGAAAATTCATACAACGTTATGAGGGTTTTAAATGTGTTTTTATTCATTATTTACCCTTAACAATTTATCCACACACCTCCTTTGGGTGTTCCTTCAAATTTAAGATGCTCTTGGAAACCTAGGGCGTGGTTGAGTGGTCTCTCTATTTGAGGATATTTTGGAAAAGTTGTTGGGTAATGTTTTTTCTATCCTCTATTGATTCCCTTGGGTCTATTCCCTATAGATTTTAACTTGACCCATGGTGAATCTAGTTATCTTGTTGAAGGTACCTTTCCCTCATTCTTCTCTTTTTTGTTCATCCTTTTTCATGGATGTTCATAGTGGCCAAACCTCTATTCTCTATATTGTTTGACATTTATTTTTTGGCAGCTTACAGATTTTAGGTTCCAGCTAATATTCTTTCGGATTGGTGGTGTTTCTTTCAGTGGTGGTTGATCCTTGATTATCCATTTTTTTATGAGGATCATCGAAATTCTAAATTGAGGCAGGGGATTTTTTTTTCTTCTCCTATCATTGTATGTAAAATAGTAACATTATCATGGTTTATCTCTTTGGTTAATGATAGAATTAGCCTTAATGAAGATAAAACTAGATTAAAGAATAGGGATGGTCTATGGTTGTAGCGATCACATGTGTTTATACCATATTAATGGGTTGCCTCGTATTTTTCTATATAGTGTTCTATATTTTATTTAGGATATGGTTATCATATTGTTTATGCTATGGTTTATCATGTTTTCTATGTTTGAAATTGGATAAATGTTATGTCCACTAGGTCAAATACCCTGAAACAGGGGGAGAATCAAGGTATGATAGATTAAAACTCCTACCCCTTAGGTTCTTGTTTCACCGTTAATCAAAACAAACTTCTCTCTTTATCTTGTAGAATTATATGAAAAGAAATGAAATCATTCATAGGACACAACAATTTTACTTGGTTTACCCTCACTGGGCTACGTCCAAGGAGCATACAATGGTTATGTACCGATGTATTGAATCCACTAAATCTCACTTCCAATTACAAGGTTTAGGCTAGATCACTTTTATGCCCAGGCTCACTGCATTTACAAGATTTAGGGTGAACTCACTACATTCACAAGGGTCACTCCCTATGTCTATTCCTCTAGCTTAATACCTATGGAAAGGATCCATGTCTTCCTCTTCCTTCGCTCAATGATCTTGGAAGGGATCCACTCACAGATTATGGCATTGTAGGTCCCTTCATTTTCATGAAATAACACATCATAATCTATAGGTAAATGCTCAGTTGAATTCCCTTTTCACCCATATATGAAATCCAATTTTCCGCATAGAAATTGATTTCACGAAATGTTTTTGTGATTTTTCAATCTTCCTTGAATCCTTCACAAACCACCTTTCTTCATCCGTAAAATGCGTATCAAGTATGATTCACGGATCACCTCTATACAAATCGTATATCCTTTGCGTATTATCCCCACATCGTAGACTGTCTCCAATTCCATGAACCATATCTCATCCTTGGACTACCTCTACTTCTGCAGACCATATCTCCTCTTCATACTGACTGTTTTTACTTCATGTACCAGATCTCCCCCCTTTGTGTACTACTTCCTTTGTGGGATATAGTTCTATGAAAAAACCTTAGGCAAAATTCTTTCTACGTGAACCACTTCTCCCTACGCAGAATTATTCCTTACGAACCACTTTCGGACTTAGCTTAATTAATGGAGCGATTCTTTTCTCTAATGGAATTCACTCTCACCATAATTATGGGATTAGTTATTCTTATATAGGAAAATAGATCCACAAAATATTCTAATTAGATATTTACCAAATCTTCAATGTTGTATAGCCTTCACTGCATACTATGCATCTTCTTTTAACCGGAATCATCCTGCGAACTATTTTCCCTATATTGTCCACGTACTGATTCTCTTCATCAATAGAGTCCCAAGTCACCATCACATTTTCACCAACAAAACCATTCATGTCTAATCATATCACCGTCACCTTTTTTGTGAATGAAAATCCATCCAGCGTACCACAAGCCTTCCGCGTACTGCAAGTCTTCACCATGAACTACAAGCCTTCACCGTGAACCGTTTTCATTCTGTGCGAACTATTCACGTAGGCCGTTTGAATCTCACACATTGAGGTTCCCTTCATTTTTTTATTTCCTTCGAAGTTCCTCGCACCCCCATTCATGGTCCATGTACTATTCACCTCTATACGGAAGTCCTTCCTTTTCAAAAATTAAACTCCTGATATTGGGGACCAAAAATATGGAAAACACTTAGAAACTAGGCCACCTTAAAAACCTGCATCAAAAACATCATCCAAACTCAATTATGATCATCTGACTTTTTCAAAAAACACAATCACACCCAAAACATACTAAGAGGACACCATGAGGTATTTTTTCCAAAAATATCCCCCTTTGGGTTTGTTGACAACTTTTCATAATTTGTTATCTCATTAAAGATTCTTCCAACTTCTACTGGTATTCACTTCTTACGATTAAGAAAGAGATCAACTATTTACTCCACACATACTCTAAGCCATCATGATCCATGACCAACATGATATAAAAGAGTTTAATGCAATTTTAATCAATGAATCACTTCATTCCATTCCAAGACCAATCTTCGTCTTTCATTACGAACCTTACATGTCGTGATATGTATCCTCTGATCAATCACTTCCAGTTTTATCAAAATCAATAGCCCCCCTACATCAATACTCCTCCAAAAAGATTTTACTCAATTCAGATTCAACTCCCCCAATCTCGCTACTCTACCCAATAGCTTCTCCCTATGTATTGAAGAAGAAATTTTCTCTATTTAGTATACATAATTTCTCCCCCATTGTTAACAAACCCAAAAGGAACTTCATGGTTTTCTATAATAGGGTAAACAACACATATCAATAAATTAGTGATAAACACATCATACCTCAGGGAGAAGGGGGGGCTTCCATATCCACAATTTTTCAAGTGAGGGGAGTCAACTGAACTCTTAGATCATGTTGATGCCTCTAAAACACTTCTTTGGGTATGACCTTGTCAAAAGGTCTGAAACTTGTTGTTTTGTAGGTTCATACACTAACTTCACAAGCCCTTTCTCAACCTTCTCCTTAATAAAATTATATTTTATTTCAATATGAATTTTCCTTGAGTGATGTACTAGATTTTTTCTAAGACTTATATCACTTGACTTATTGCAATGGATTCTGATCAGGTAATTCACTTAAACTCCCATATCATCAAGTTACTACTTCTTCCACAATAATTGTGTACATGCTTGAGTTGCCATAATATACTCAGCTTGGTTCTCAATTAAAAGAAATATTTTTTATTACTTATCCATGAAATAAATAACCCCATAAGATATAAATAACATCATGATTTGGACTTCCTATCATCTGATGATCTGGATCATTCTCCATCTGCATATCCCAATAACTCTTATGGATATTTTTCATTGTACAGTAAACTAAAATCGATAGTTCCCTTGATATACCTAAGTATTATTTTCCCATAAATCATGTTTCTTTCATTGGGATTACTTTGATTCGTTACTGCATGACATGTGGAAAAAACAATATCAGGTCTCGTTTCTTTCAAGTATAGTAGACTGCCAATTATTTGCCTATATTCTGTAACATTAAATGCATTGCTTTCATCATCACATGAAAATTTCATCTGAGTAGCCATTAGAGTCTTCATATCCTTAGAATTATCCATTCCTAACCTTCTCAAAATATCCTTTTCATATTTATATTTAGAAATTAATGTGAAATTATTTCCTTATGTTACCTATAAACCAAGGAAAAACATTTGTTCACCAATCATTGACATTTTGAACTAACTTTTATTGAATTCGGAAAATTGTCTACATTGTACTTAATCTAATCCACCAATGATTATTTCATTGACATATATGAGAAACATAAACCTTTTATCACTTTCATTATTTAAAAACAGATTGTAAACAAATCCACCACACCAAAAACCAAGATTCTTCATAAATCTATCTATCCTTCAATACCATTCTCTTGCTAATTATTTCAAACCATATAAAGCCTTCTTCAGCTGACAAAAATTGTTCTCATATTCATTGACAAGAAAACTATTCTTATTCTTGATGTAAACGTATTCTTCCAAAACTCAATTTATAAATTCTAACTTAACATCCATCTGGGGCACTTTTAACTTTCTTTTTAATTCTATGTCCAATAATAATATGATTGTTTCTTACCTTGAAACAGGTGAAAATGTTTTATCAACATTGATTCCTTCTATCTGGGAGTACCCTTTGTACACTAGTACTGCTTTGTTTCAAATCAACAAACCATCTTCATTCTTTTTTTATAAAAGAACCATTTCATCTTGATGACATTATTGTTTGTTGGTCTCAATACAGTCTCCCATGTATGATTTTTCTCAATTTGGTCAAGCTCTTCATTCATTGTATGAACCCAATTATCATCACCGGCTACTTAATCAAAACATTTAGGCTATACCTGTGAAAGGTATGATGCTTGTTGTAGAGTCTTCATCCTCTTTGTCTGCATTGGAGCTGTCTGATCACCAATTATGTTCTGTCTATCAATTTCTGCTCTTCTATTCTTTCTTTGTGAAGATACTAAATTGTGCTCATCTTTCTCATCATCTAAGTATTCTTCTGAATCAGCCTCTAGAATTGGATCGTTCCCTAATATGATTATTTATTCATCATTATCCTCCTGAGGCTGGACATGTATTTGATTATGATTTTTCTTATTCTCCACTATGGTTACATCAATGATTTCCACAATTTTTCCTATCCTCTTGTTAAATTATTTATATGATTTTATTTTCTTTGAGTATCGAAGAAATATCCCTTCATCTCCATGGGATTAAAAATTGTTGTGTTTATCCTTATTTAGAATGAAACACTCACTTATGAATATTCGAAAGTACTTCAATGATGGTTTTTTTACATACCATAGATCATATGGAGTATTTTCTTCTTCCAGAAATAATAAATCTCTATTTGAAGTGTAGACTGTTGTCATCACTAATTATTTCCAAAACTTATCTGGAAGGTCTTTCTCAACACGAATTGTTCTATACATGTTATTGATAATATAATTTATCCTCTCAAATATTCCATTCTTCTATGGAGTTCTTAATGCTGAAACTTGACACCTTATCACATGTTTCTCAAGATAATCCCCCACTTGTCTATTTCAGAACTCTGTTATATTATCTGTTCCGATCTTATGTATTTTCTAACCTAGAATCATTTCAAATTCTCGTCAGTATCTGTTAATGAATCTGAACACCTTAGACATTTGGGAAATGATGATACCCATGCCATTCTCTTATAATTTTCAATGATTTGAACGTTGTATCTTCTCCCATGAAGAGATCTTGGTGAAATCGATCTTCCCACATCAATATGAACCAACTCAAGCAATCATGTTGAACTTTTCTATTTTTCCTTATATATCTTTCAAATAATCTTCCATTTTTGGAATGAATCACATTTATGTGTACGATCGCATGATAATCTAGGGAGTTCTCAAGAAGCATAAAATTTCACCAAATATTCTAAGGATGTTTGGATCAGGCATCCAAGATATTTATACCAAAACTTATTTTCTTCTTCCTTGGACATAAAGTACACATCTTATTCTCCACTCATGAGGTAGAGATTCCCTTTAGTACACTTTCCTTGCAATACAACAACACCATATTTTGTATTGATGACACATAATTTCTTAGAAATGATTATTGAATGTCATGATTCACACAATTTACTTACACTTAATAAGTTACAAATAATACCTTCAACAACCAAGTCATCTACACGTCTGATGTCGTTTTCCCCAAAATTTTCATTCCTAAAGCCAATAATTTTCAACCCTTCGTCATTGTAAAATATTAAGATAAATTCTTTATCGTACCTAATTCCAATCACCAAATCCTTTTCTCCTATCACATGGGAGGTGCATCCACAATAAATGATCCATATCTCAGTGTGATATAATTCCTTGAACGCAATTTCTGTAACCACTGCCCACTCAGATCTTTTATTTTTGATCCTTGTTTCTGATTTCATACATGGTATGGAATGATACTCTTGAAATTACTAAGAATATGATGAACCAACTTCATATTATAGAGATTCAAATTGATTTTTCATTTTCATCTCATTTGATGATACATTTGTATACTTCTTAAAAACAACCTTAGTATACTTCAGAACATTCGTCTATAATTGTTGATGAGAAATATATTTCCCTTTTTTCGAATCCTACACAACTGAAATAGTGACCATCAAATGATGACCTAGAAAAATGAACTCTGTATAATGGCCTATGTTGGCCCAGTTACCTTCAGTATCCCTTTTCTATGGAACATACATTTTTTTTCATGTCCCATATTTCTGCAACAATAACATCTTATGCGGGGTACAATCCTTCATGGAAATACTACAACGCTAGTTATACCTTGGATTCTATGAATCTTCAAAGTTTTCTTCATACCCAAATCAATATTTAATCTTGGAGTAGGCGGTTGTGGTCTGGCTTCAACTATTACTACTTTTTGTTTTTGATCAATCCCCATACCAGCCTTATAATTGTAATTTGACTATTTCTTCTGTTCTGCTGGAAAACCATGATCCACTTTCATCTTTTTTTTGTATGTTATATATTTTCCTGATGTTGTTCTGTGGGTCAATAATTTTTATTTATCCATAACACATCATCATAGACTGATGACATACTCTTTAAGTTCTTTGATATATTTTATTTGATTTTTCTAGTTTCAATAAAACTATCAATCTCTCTTTTCTATTTTTTAATTTTGATTTTGTACTCAACCGCCTTTTTCGAGCATTCTAGAATTAAATACGTTAGTTTTTCAATTTCTTCATTCTGATCAGAATTATCTTCTTCCTAATACTATATATAGAGTTGTTCATCATGAACATCTTTGTTATATTTCTTTTTTTGGCTCTCTAAAAATATATCTCTTCAAAAGCATCTTCTAATTCCGCATGAATATCAACTCTTATTTCTACTTCTTCCACATCACTGTCGATTAATTGTTTTGTTAAGGAATTTCCAAAAACTGACACAAAAGAATCAACTTCATGATCCCTATAGTCCTCTAACTCTTCTTCCTTATATTCTTCTAAAATTTTATCTTGTTTTGAATGAAGATTCTTCTTTTTGAAAAATTTTCTCATATTACTTTTCTTACATTTCACATTGGCTGAATAATTCTTTCAGGGATTTTCATCATTGTCTTCATTGTCATCTTCAATATTCTTAGGAAACTTTTCTACAAAATACCCAATCTTTCCACATCAAAATCATGAAAATGGAAGTTTACCTTTGAACTTTACTTTTCCACTTTGAATATTTGAGGAGAAAATGACATGACATCAACCAAATTGTATTCATGATGACTATCTTCAATAGAGAGATTTTTCATGGCCTTGAATGACACTTCTTTGGACTTCCCCATTAACAGTGCATCCTTATCATCATTTCTCATTTCATATGCAATGAGAGTACTATTCAAGCTATCCATTGTTATCTCCTTTATATCCTTTTCTTCCTATACAGAGACCATTGGATTAAATTGAGGTGGAAGTTTTCTCAAAATGCACTTGAAAATGTTTATATCTTCATTTATTTCTCCAAGACCACACATGTCTTCCACAACTACATTCACCCTCTCAAATAATACAACAACAAATTCATTTGGTTTCATTCTCAGATCTTCATACTTGCTCCACAAAACCTGCTACTTTACCTCTCTGTCCTTTGAATATCCCTCATAAATTTTCAATATCTTTTCCCACATAGCATGTGATGTTTTCACTAGTTCAAAAATTATTTATCATGTAAATTTTTTTATGTCGGTTATTATATAACTGCCATGATAAATAAAGTATGTCAATTTATCATGTCAGATATACAATAAACGATGTGATGAATCCAATTTTTATGTCAGTTATTATATAACTGATATTATAAATCATTTTATCACATTAGTTATATAATAACTGACCTGATAAATGTAATAAAAAACACTTTTACAAATCATTTACTAAATAACCAGCATGATAAATCATTTAATTTTTTTTAGCCTCGTTTAGAGTCATTGTAGTGTTTTTTGATCGGGTGACAACGACTCGATTCTCTCTCACGTGGAAACACTAGATATGATTCTTCGCACCCATGGACTCCAAACTCATTTTTGAGATTTTTTCATCATCTTTCTTAATAGTGAATCTATCTGATCGACTTTAAACTCTCACGTAAGTCTCACATTCCTCAATTTCAGTCATTATTTTTCACGAATTCCCTAAATCTACGTTTTTCGATTTCGGCTACTAAAATATTGTAATATCTTTTTTAACTTCCACATGTTATCATCTTTTGAAATGAAATTCCTTTTTATTTATCTAAAATAATTACACATGAAATTCCTCATTATAGGAAATGGTGTTCCATTGATTATTTATTGAAATATGAGGCATGACATTCCTCATTATTGGACTTGGTTTTTCTTATCCTTTATCAGAAATCGTTGGGAATGAATCACCATGTTACCTTGGTTAGATGCTTGGGTTGATGTCTTAATTAAATATGAAATACCCATATGGATATCCTTGGTCATGGAGACATTGGTTATATACTATAGATCCTTTTTCAATTTATATAAGACATTAATTTTTCAGTTATTCCAACTCTGAAAAATTAAGGTATACTTGTCCAGGTGTTTGGTGATGAATATGTACTCAATATTCCTCTAGGAGTTGGGACAATTGTTCATTTAATTATTTCCCTATATGGTCATGTTGTATGTAGTACATATTTTATGCTGACTACTAGTATTATAACATAGTATATTGATGTATGGTTTCTTATTTATTTATCACTGCATTGGTTAACTATTTATTATTATATCTTAGTTTTTGTTACATTCCACTAATTTTAATTTACTATTATTATAGTATATTTATTGTTGATCTAGTGGGTAAATTCCTCCAACCATACAACTATTAAACTGTCACCTCTAGTTGCCAACCTCTAGAATTCCCATATGGAGAGGCTCTCTTGAGGTCTTACTGCCAACCAGTCTGGTTACTATTTATAAAGTGAATTGGTTCTAGGAATTCCATGTTATCTAAGTGATTAGTCACTGAAAGTGGCTAATATTAATTTTTAATATCTTTATATTCATTGTTCCAAAGTCCATAAACATTTTTTTAGTGCATTACATAAATAGAACTTCATTTCTCATCAAAAATGAAATTCATGTTTAAAATGCAAATTTGGGCCCAATCATTCATTTGTTTGATGACAATATTATATTCATTTTCTGAATTTGAAATTTTTTGATATGATTTATCAATTTGTTTGGAACATTTTATCTTTTAGGTCCGATGGATGAATCCCAAAGGAAGATGGATAATTTTGCGCCTGAAGCCATAAACTTGCTGGAAAAAGCATAATGGGTCTAAGGCACATCAAACAAATGTGGGGCCCAGAAACCAAGCCCAATGAAGCTCAAATTTATACAGTAGAAATATAAAAATATGAGGATCATTTTATTCAACTGTGGCCAGAGCTAATTCTGATGTTTTTATGATGATAAAGGGATATGAAGTTGAGATTTAAATGGAGGACTCGTCATTAATGCACAGAAATACGTCCCACCATTTCGACCATAACTTTCAAGCGGCTGAATCAAATTTCCTGAAATATTGAGAGATTCTATAAGACACATGGAAGAAGATATGTTATATTTATTACACCTTCTGATTCGGACATATGAAGTGTCAAACGCACACGTAAAAATGGAGGACGAATCTGGACAGTTTTCCGGGTCAACTTCGAAACGTCAATTTCCTTTTGATTCTTCACCCTCCTTTTGACTCTATTAATTGTTGGGGGGTGAATTTAATGTTGGGGGTGGACATAAGGATCCTAATATGCCTATATAAGGATCTGGTGGTGAAGGGAATAATCATCTAACATTTTTCTTTGAATCCATATTTTTCCTTTCAATTGTAATTTTCTGCTTTCCTTTTGTAATCGTATCGTCAATTTTTCCCATGTAAGTTTTTCTTTCACGTTGAGTATCTTAATAAAATTTGTTCTTATTATTTATTTTTTCTTTTTATTTTATTCACACGTTGATACCGTTGAATCTGGGTGTGAATTTATTCACACCCGCACTTTTGAATTCATCACACAACGGTGGAGTGTTCGTTCTTTTTATAATTTTCTTCTTCTTCAATTCCGCCCCCATAAGTCTACATCCCGCTTCCATTGGTAGAATAGAATCAATGGAGGGATAACCTCTTAAGGATTGATCCAATGGAGTAGCAAGGTCATGGATTTAATGTTATTTCATGTAATTAATATTTAAATCTATTCGTTATTTTAGGATTTCCATTTGATGAGTTACATTCTTTCTCATCTTTTCCAACTTTAACGATGACACATTTTGAGTGCTAGTACGATCTATTTCCTTTGAGTGCTCATAAAAGTGATCCTTAAAGTGAATTATTGATTATCCTTGGAATTGTGTAGGGATTAAATTGGTGAATGATTTGGAAGAATTATCTCATTGTTTGGATATGTCTTGAATTAATGACATGAAATTTTCTAAGAAAAGAAATTCATTCAATCCACCCCAAGAAAAACCCTAAGATCAACCCACCATCTATAATTGTTTAGTTCACATAATTTTTTATTATATCTTATTTAAATTATATCTTTAGTTCTTCAATTAAAATATACCTCAAAGTTGGCCACTTCATAGCCAATCCATCAATAAATCATAGCGTCTCAAGGTTACTTCTTCGGTCCCTGTGGATTCGATCCCTACTTGTACTTCAACGACCGCTTTTACCAGTAGGGTAAATTTGGGCGCAACCAAATTTTGGCGCCGTTGCCGGGGA
The DNA here is from genome assembly GCA_963277665.1 of Viscum album. Taxonomy (NCBI): domain Eukaryota; kingdom Viridiplantae; phylum Streptophyta; class Magnoliopsida; order Santalales; family Viscaceae; genus Viscum; species Viscum album. The sequence goes on along the minus strand of OY728167.1, from coordinate 724,561,599 downwards.
CCCAAGTAAGTACCTTAGACCCACATCTTCTTTTCTCACCCCAAATTCTCTATTCTCACCCTATATTTCTCTTTTCTTTTCCCCTTTCTATTTTCGTGTGTCCAAAAAAAATCCATATCCAAATTTCATTTAACTCCAATGGAGTATCATCAACAATTTCCTTTCATAAACTCAGGCTGGAATCAAATATAAAATCAACAATGGGAATCCCCTCAGATAGAAAATTACTTTGATCAACACTTGAATGATTACCCCAAACCCGATAACTTGTACAATCAATGGGATGCTGATTGTTTAAAGGATCAATTTCCATACCTCTCGGGGATGATTGAAGAGATAAAACTTAATGAAATTCATGAGGTCCAAACATCTATCAATCCTAATTCTGAAAAAATTATTGAACATTTGTGTGAAAAAATGGATAAAATGAATTCAGAAGTTTCATCACTGAGAGTAGAACTACAAAGCATTGAATCATTTTTGGAACCCAATCCAACTCAGGTTATCCCTTCCACATCACTTATAGAAGAATCTTGTTACCCACATAAATTATTTGAATTTAGTGATGAACCCACTTTAGAATCTTGGAAAATAGAGTTGGATAATGAAGTGAATTGGTCAGGTAATTTTTAAAGTCAAGCTAATGAACATGAGGGAATTGTTAACAAGTGTTTAAATCAGGATGAAATTGATTTCATGAATTCACAAGAGGGAAATTTTTCTTCAGAGATTGAATGTTCGGAATATTTCTACAATGATGATTTTTCAGATACACCAATCACTGAACCATTAGGAGAAATCACAAACATCAAACCCATACCCATTTATGAAACTCATCTAGAAAATTTTGGGGTTGAATCTTCAATTCAAAGGGAACCAATTGTGTTTGGAAATTTTGAAAATGAAAATGATATTGATTCTAATTCCTTATATATTTTTGAATGTCCTATCCAAACTGAACTTAAAATCAATGTCCTTACTTCCCTACTCTGGCATCCCATCATAGGGTACAAACAAGACCTCTCAGTTATCATTCATCCATCTCATGAAACCAATAATGTAGGAATGAACCTTGAAATCTTAGGAAATACTCCAGATAAAACACGATCAACCATTTTAGATATTCCTTGGATTTTACCAATCATTGTAGAAAATAGGATTTCACATGAATCAAATTATAAAAAAATCAATATGAATAAAGTTGAAGTGGACAAATATGGGTTAATTAAAATGCTGAAAGTTGGAATTGGATAAGTTGGGGGGTAAAAGTCGAGCCAACGACGTTAAACAAAAGCGCTGCATGGGAGGAAACCCATGGTTTTCATGTTTTCTAATCATTTTGAATCATTTTATTTTTCATATAATAAATTATCATAGACTGTTGACCTGTTCTTCTTTTATGAGTAAGGATGGGTATGAAAGGGGAGCGCCATATTCATCCGTGTCACGTGGCGTGATATCTGAGTAATACCTTACCCAGAAAATATAAAGAAGACAATGTATCATCAGTTTATTTTGTTTTGTTTTATTTTTTTATAGGTTAAAAAAAGGACATGTTGAAATCCATAAAGAAAATCCATTCACCACCATCCAAGCCATTGAGACTCAAATCCAGGATTGAAGGGAGACTATGGCATGCGCTATCATCATCAACCACCAGGTGACTTCATTCCATGATTTTCATTTTAAATTTCTTCATTGAACTCCTCTCCTACCCCCTTCTAACTTTTCTATTCTTTAAACATTGGGGACAGTGTCATTCTAAGTTGGGGGGAGATAAAAAATGATTTTTTTAAAAAAAACATGCATGAAAAGAAAAATTCCATTAACCTTGAACATGTTAACACACATTGCAAAATCTAAAATTGGATATCAAATAAATTTTGCATGCCTTGATTCTGATTTTAATGCAAATTTAAGTTCATGAGCATAGTTTTTGGAAAGTGCGGTTGTCTAATGTGATTTTTCAAAGTTTAGATTTTCATCCTCTTAATAAAAATGCCACAATGCACGTCTACTGGATCGTGGGTGTAAATTTGAGTTCTCGGGTCCCTTTCATTATAGCATAGGGTTCTGGGGTCACTTTTAGTTTAATTTGAGTATCAAAAAAAAAAACAAAAACAAAAAAACAAAAAAAAGACCACATAGAGCAATGTTTTGTCCAAATGTGTGGCGTCCGGCACTTGTGGATCGTGACTCCATAGTTGTCTTTCCCAGAGTTAGGCTTTATATCTCTATTGTAGAGCATGAAATTGACAATATGTGTGGCGTCCGACACTTGGGGATCGTGACTCCATAGTTGTCTTGCCCAGAGTTAGTCTTTTCATATCTATTGTGGTTAAAAAAAATAAAATAAAAAAAAATAAAAAATAAAAAAAAGGATACTCGTCTTAAGGTTTAATGTGATTCCCACCTAGCACTTCCATTTTTTCCCCTTGAACAATAAAATGGGCCCCATATCTTTTATGATGCACAACACTTTATCATGCTTAATTGGAATTGGATGAAATGTGGCGATGAATTTGAACAAAGGAATGGGCTTGGGCTTGGGATATGCTTATGGACCTAGCTTGTTTTAAATGATTTTGATGGTTTTTCATAATTTTTTTTGGTATTAGATATTTGGGTGAGTAATGTGTATTAAAATGTTTTTGGAAAGGGGGATTTGAATTTCATATTTGTAATTTATTTTGCTCGTGACTAGCAAAACTCAAGTTGGGGGGTGTGATTAGTCACTGAAAGTGGCTAATATTAATTTTTAATATCTTTATATTCATTTTTCCAAAGTCCATAAACATTTTTTAGTGCATTACATAAATAGAACTTCATTTCTCATCAAAAATGCAATTCATGTTTAAAATGAAAATTTGGGCCCAATCATTCATTTGTTTGTTGACAATATTATATTCATTTTCTGAATTTGAAATTTTTGGAAATGATTGATCACTTTGTTTGGAACATTTTATCTTTTAGGTCCGATGAATGAATCCCAAAGGAAGATGGATAATTTTGCGCCTGAAGCCAGAACCTTCCTGGAAAAAGCATAATGGGCCTAAGGCACATCAAACAAATGTGGGGCCCAGAAACAAAGCCCAATGAAGCTCAAATTTATACAGTAGAAAGATAAATATATGAGTAGAATTTTATTCAACTGTGGCTGGAGCTAATTCTGATGTTTTCATGATGATAAAGGGATCTGAAGTTGAGATTTAAATGGAGGACTCGTCATTAATGCACAGAAATCCGTCCCACCATCTCGACCATAACTTTAAAACGGCTAAACCAAATTTCCTGAAATCTTTAGAGCTTCTAGAAGACACATGGACGAAGATATTTTATATTTATTACACCTTCGGATTCGGCCATATGAAGTGTCAAACGCACACGTAAAAATGGAGGACGAATCTGGACAGTTTTCCGGGTCAACTTCGAAACGTCAATTTCCTTTTGATTCTTCACCCTCCTTTTGACTCTCTTAATTGTTGGGGGGTGAATTTAATGTTGGGGGTGGACATAAGGCTCCTAATATGCTTATATAAGGAGCTGGTGGTGAAGGGAATAATCATCTAACATTTTTCTTTGAATCCATATTTTTCCTTTCAATTGTAATTTTCTGCTTTCCTTTTGTAATCGTATTGTCAATTTTTCCCATGTAAGTTTTTCTTTCACGTTGAGTATCTTAATAAAATTTGTTCTTCTTCTTTATTTTTTCTTTTTATTTTATTCACACGTTGATACCGTTGAATCTAGGTGTGAATTTATTCACACCCGCACTTTTGAATTCATCACACAACGGTGGAGTGTTCGTTCTTTTAATAATTTTCTTCTTCTTCAATTCCACCCCCATAAGTCTACATCCCGCTTACATTGGTAGAATAGCATCAATTGAGGGATAACCTCTTAAGGGTTGATCCAATGGAGTATCAAGGTCATGGATTTAATGTTATTTCATGTAATTAATATTTAAATCTATTTGTTATTTTAGGATTTCCATTTGATGAGTTACATTCTTTCTCATCTTTGCCAACTTTAATGATGACACATTTTGAGTGCTAGTACGATCTATTTCCTTTGAGTGCTCATTAAAGTGATCCTTAAAGTGAATTAGTTATTAGCCTTGGAATTGTGTAGGGATTAAATTGGTGAATGATTTGGAAGAATTATCTCATTGTTTGGATATGTCTTGAATTAATGACATGAAATTTTCTAAGAAAAGAAATTCATCCAATCCACCCCAAGAAAAACCCTAAGATCAACCCACCATCAATAATTGTTTAGTTCACATAATTTTTTATTATATCTTATTTAAATTATATCTTTAGTTCTTTAATTAAAATATACCTCAAAGTTGGCCACTTCATAGCCAATCCATCAATAAATCATAGCGTCTCAAGGTTACTTCTTCGGTCCCTGTGGATTCGATCCCTGCTTGTACTTCAACGACCGCTTTTACCAGTAGGGTAAATTTGGGCGCAACCACTAAGTATCCCTCAAAACAACCTCTCAAAATACCTTGAAAAAGATATTTCCACCACCTTCCCAAGACAATCTAGGTTCTTCTCAAGGAATGTACATTGAGTCTAATATAAATCCATTTAAAAAAGTGGCTCAAAACCTAACAATATCAACTTACCACTCAAAAATAAATTATGACCATACACAAGACCATTTTCCACAACAAACTCAATAATAATGGTAAAACCCATAAACGTGACCATCAAAATTACATGAAATAAAGAAAATATTTCAATTCAATACAATCCTAAGACCTGTTCGGTTAATATTTTAGATAATTAGGAAAAACAATTAACTAACAAAACTCATGCATTGATAGGTTAATAATACAACACAATAATTGATGGTGATTTATTTTTACATAGTGGTTTTATATATTATTTCTCAAAAACAATATTATTATAATTTCAAAATATGCATATATTTTGTTATATTTCAAAATTATGTTACTTTAAAATTATGGCATATTTCATATAAATATAAAACTGGATTTTCTATCTATGTTTTATTTTTAAAATTATATCCATGAATATATTTTTATGATGTATCATTTATATTTAAACTTATATTCTATTATTTTTTAGAATTTGTAATTATATTTTTCAAATACGCATATATTTGTTTAATATTTCAAAATTGTGTTACTTTCAAATTATGATATATCTAATATTAATATAAAATTGGCTTATCTTAACAAGATATATAATTTTTATATTTGTTATAGGTAATAATGAGTTAATGTTGGATTATGACACATTGAATGAGTGATGAATATGAGGAAGGTGTTTATTCTTTTTTAGAATTTCTTAAAATAAATGTTCCAAAAAATGACATGTTTTTCTATCCATTCCAGAGATGTTTAAATATGAAGAAGTTGAAAATTATAGAGATCAAAGATCAGTTAATTTTTCATGGTTTTAATCCAGGTTATATCTCTCGGATTCCGCATGGTAAAACTGGGAAGAATTTCAGATATACTGATGGTGATGCTTTGCAAGAAAGTAACTATAATGAAATTGAAGAAATGATTCAGGATATTTAAGCAGAAAAAATTGAAAAAGAACTAAAAATTGGGCATCTATATGGTTATTCTAAAAAAAATTATCCCGGTTGTATAAATTTTAATGTTTTATCGCCGGTTTTAAGATTGATTAACCTGAAGATGAAACATGGATAGAGTGATAAGAGTTTTACAGAGATGCTATATTTGTTGAAATAAATTATTCATAAAGACAATGATATTCCATATTCACATTATATGGCCAAGAAAATATTATTCCCGATGGGATTGGAGTATAAGAAAACACATGCCTTACCGAATTATTGTGTGATATATAGGAAGGAATATGAATTTCTGTTAGAGTTTCCTAAATGTGGGATATCATGGTATAAGTTGAAAGAAAAATCATAGGATGATTTAGAGACTACAGAGATCCCAACCAAGGTATTTTAGTATCTGTTTCTGACGCTTTCGCTGGGGCGCGCGCGCATCCCTCACGAAGGGGAGGACGCGCGGCTTGTCGCCCTGTATTTCCGCTTTCCAAAGGTGGGAGGCATCTGTTCCTTATTCAGGGACGTCTGCTCCTTGATCGAAACTAGGATGATGGGATGTCGGTTCTTCCTTCCATGGATTCATCCTTGGAGATTGTCACCTAGTCCGAGTCTCCATCATAGATTTAAGATGTATTCATGAATCTTGTTCCCAGTGCCATATCTTCTTGGACACCAGTTAATTATGATGCTTCTGTCGAGACGCTCCAAGGGGTCTGGTCGGGGCAGCAACCTTCGGTTAGGAGAGTGGTCACGTTGAGGCGTCGTTGGCATGTCTTTCCACCGGGGGATTGGCATGTCTATCTTTTGTCCCTTATTATAGGGCTTCTTGAGGGCACGGAAGCCTGAGGAATCCCACATCGAATGCGGGGAATTGTATTCCATAGGCATGTATCTAAGGTTTTCCTCAGCTTCCCATGTTTAACACGGGGTATGCTATGATTTTAACTTCTAGTGGAGATGGATTATACTGATCTGAACACTGAGAGTGGATCAGATAAAAGAACCCCCTGAAGGGAACTCCGATGTTGGGGCTAGCACATGGGCGACTTATCAGATACTGTGGAGTGGAATGAGGTGGCATGATCCCACCGGGATATAGAGGCCCAGGTAAGAACCAGGATGGGTGATGAAGTGAAGGGGCTTAAACCTCGTGGAGGCTTCCTACATATCCCCGTGGCAGGGAATCAATGTCCACGTAGTTCGATGACATAGTGGGACACATGAAAAGGAGACCTGTGAGAATGAACGCATGGATGGGACCCAGAGGGAGTAAGGACTCTGGGCTGAGGAATGAGCTTCCTAAGGCATGTGGGCTCAAGGGAGAGGTTAGGATGAGACATGGATGTTAGATATGGGGCTTACGCTCCGAGGCGGCCCAATGGTGGATATGGGGGCTTACACTCTAAGGCGGACCAATGGTGGATATGGGGCCTACGCTCTGAGGTGGCCGACGATGGTGGATATGGGGCTTACGCTCTGAGGTGGCCCACGATGGTGGATATGGGGCTTACGCTCTGAGGTGGCCCACCATGGTGGATATGGGGCTTACACTCTGAGGCGGCCCACGATGGTGGATATGGGGCTTAAGCTCTGAGGCAGCCCAATGGTGGATATGGGGATTACTCTCTAAAGTATCCCACAATGGTGGATATGGGGATTACGCTTTGAGTCGGCCCACGATGGTAGATATGAGGCTTACACTCTAAGGTGGCCCACAATGGTGGATATGGGTCTTACTCTTTGGATTAATACGCTCAACCATAATCCCAAAATAAATAACAATTCATCCCTAAGATCATTTGGGCCGTACTAAATGTGAGAAAAAAATGATGTTTGTATTATAATTTCGTTCGACCGTGGGGAATCAACCATGCTTCGGGCATCCGAAATGGAGCCTGGATTCCCGAGGATAAGAGGGAGGCCCAGCCGAAGGGAGGGGACCTCAGACCAATCGATGTATTGTCTCATCTATGTGCTTTAACACACAAGCGGGGAAATGCCAGGGTCATTGAAATCAATTCGAACATTGGGAGATGAAAAAGGTGAATCACGTTACCCAAATTTGGAATAATGTGGGAGGGGCGTAACGATAGATGATAGTTGTTAACCATGGCGGAAACGCAACATCCATATCACATTGTCCTAAAATAGAGACAACAAATGAGGGCTGACCAATGACCATGTTCGCAACACGGGGCCTAACTCAAGTATCATCGACCAGTCTTCCAGAACATTGGCCCAGGACAGCAGGCAGACCATAGGTCAAGCATCCATACTGTTAGGGGGTCCCATAAAACATAAAACGTCTTCTGAAATGTTGGACTAGGACAACAGGCGGACCATAGGTCAAGCATCCATAATGTTAGGGGGTCCCATCAAACATGAACAGTCTTCCGGAACGTTGGCCCAGGATAGCAAGCGGACCATAAGTCGAGAATCCATACTGTTAGGGGGTCCCATCGAACATGAAAGAGGATAAAGATCCGAATAAAGGGGAACTCAAAGTGTGAAAAGTGGATTGGAAGTTTGTTTAAATAGAATCCAACACTCCCAAAATTACGCCACCATGTTGGAGGCACATTAGGAAGACATATTAATATGGTCATGGATCATCCCTATTTTAGACAGGACCTCTCTTGTGAGAGAACTGTCGCTTCCCAACATCACTATGGGGCATCCTGAACTTATTCGGGGCTAATGGGGCAGCTACACAACTTCCCAAGAAGTCAGGCCAAGGGGCCGACAGTGAGGAGGGATGAGATTTGGTTAACCCTGGGGCTGGACCCAAGACGAAATGGCTGGGTGTTCCTACGCATCTCATAAGGATGAGAATCAAGCCACACGTAGTTCTAGAAGGGGTCTTAGTTTAAGGTCTTATAACTCGGACCAAGGATTGGTAAGGAGGGAGAGAGACACATGGTAAGGTGATTTACGAAGCCCGACGTGAATGAGGACGAGGTCCTGCTTACCATGTGTTCCTTGGAAAAGTGTTCCGGTCAGGGGACCGAACACGAAAGTTAGGCTGGGCCCGTGGGGAAGTACCCGGGCGCTCTTATGTATCCCATACGTATGGGAATCAAGCCATACGTAGTTCTTGGGGGTGACTTTTAATTTCATGCAGGACAGGAAACAAGAGGGATAATTCTTATAACAGGGTGCACACGAGGTGGCTATTGCAAACCCGACGTGAATGAGGAAATAATCCCATAGCACACCACGCGGTCCTATAGTCAAGGTCCAAAAGGTGGGACAAACACGATTAATTAGCAGACCTCAAGCTGGACCCAAAGACAAGAGGTCTGGGCGTTCCTACGTATCCCATAAGGACGGGAATTAAGCCATACATAGTTCTGGAAGGTGGAACAACACATGAAGGTACCTGTGCCAAGGATGAAAGGGGCGTGCGGGTATATCCATCGCACCAAAATAAGCGGCATTTGATATATCTTTTTTTTCCTTGAAGGTGAATGGTTTTTCTTTTGTGGAGCGACCGACCTAGGGTAGAAATACCTGGCATCGCCACAATAATCAACCCGTATGCAGGCATTGAAAAATGGCATGGTAAATGCCCAATACCCAACGTGATGCCCTCTACGGAGAGGTCATCACAATGCAGTGCCATTTTTCATCATGCGGCGGGGAGATATCATCATAGTTTATAGTCATGTGGTAGGACCAACCAGTACAGTTTAAGGTCATATGGCTTGGACCTGAGGGAATGCGCATGATGCGATAAAGCATACCCGATGTGGATGAGGACATAATCCCACACCGTCACCGTGTGTGATTCTGGGAGAGGAGCCTCGGGCCAAGGGGCCGGAGAGGGGTTAAAGATCAAGGGGCAGGAGACACTAGACTCCAACTAAGCTGGGCCTAAAACGCAATGTCTGGGTGACCCCTCATTTCCCGTAGGGATGAGGGTCAAGTTGTGCATGGTTCTTAGAGAAAACCAAAGCCTGTAATCTTTTCGCTCGGATCGCGGGAGCCCCGAGAGATGCCGTAACGCAGATTTGTTTTCCTGACGTGTGGAAGTGCACTGAGGGTTAGTGCAAGGAGAGTCGAGATTCCACCTTGAAACGATGGGGTGGAACATAATGTGAATCATGAAACCAACATTCAGGGCCTGAAGGAGTTGGTGTGATGATGGAGGACTACTTATGACCATGTTTTAAACATAGCATCCAGTTGTGTTAGCCTGAAATGAGGACAAACAAATGAGCATCAACCGCTGACCACATTCACAACATGAGATTTGTATCAATTTGTTGTCTGAAACCCTCAGGGGCGTTGGCCCGTAACTGTAGGAGAGCCCTTAGGCATTGTATTCAGGCTGTTGTCGGGGGTCCCTCTGGGTGTGAAGGATAATGGGGGCCCAAATGAAGGGGAGCACGAAGCTTGAAAAGTGGACGAAACATGCCTAGGTTGAATCTGACACTCTAGGTCCTAGACCAGAGTACTCTTAACACATTAGCGGACCACTGAAAAGGCTCTAAGGGCTCAGTTTGAGAGCGGCCAAAAGATGGCGGATTCTCGGGAGAAGGGGGCATGGTGCCAAAAACCCTGTACCGCACCTATATATCCCCCTTGTGGAGAGGCACATGCCAAGAGGCCGCGGTGACCGGGTGACCGTGGGATCCTTGAGAGACGGGGCTAGACTTGAAATCTAGGTTTTCAGGCAGTCCTACATATCCCATAAGGATGGGAATCAAGCCATACATAGTTATAAAATAACACTTTTACCTCATGTAGGACGATTAGAGGCATTTCATTTGGGAATGTGTACGACACAGAGAGTAACACAATGTGTACGGGGACATAATCCCACACCACAACTTACAATCCCACAGGAGGGAGCCAGGGCCAGGGGCTCGAGGCTGGACCTCGGTCAGGAAGTTCTGACTAGTTTGCAGTTTAATATCTTGCAGTGGAGATGGGAAGAGGAGGAGGACACCTCAAATGAGGGTGGTATATGGTGCAGTGACTAACCCGTCTTGAATGAGGACATAATCCCACGCCACACCATACTCTTCAGGTAAGAAGTTGGGCCAAGGCCCAGAAAGGCCAAGGGGCCTAAGGCTGGGCCTCAGTCAGGAAGGCCATACCAGCTTGCAGTTTAATTTCATGCGGGATGAATGTGTAGTTTATGGTCATGCGGGACCATACAGTTTAAGGTCGTGAAGGACCTGATGCAGTTTAGGGTCGTGCGGGACTAGGAAAGGATCTTAGTTTAAGGTCCTAGAACTCGGACCAGGGGGGCCCAGATATTGGACCAAATGTAGTTTAAGGTCGTCCAGGACCAGATGGAGTTTAGGGTCATGTAGGACCGTGTGCCAGTTTAAGGTCATGGGGGACCGTAGGGGCCCAAATGTAGGGCCAAATGTAGTTTAAGGTCGTGCTGGACCAAAGGATCAGGTAAAGTATTGCTTGAGGAACTTGGCATTGGTGGGAGGTGTTACACGCTCACCATCCATGGTCACCAGGGAGTACGCACCATTGGGATAAACCTTATAGACAATGAAAGGTCCCTCCCATTTGGGCTCCAACTTGGGTGGTTTCCTGCCGGGGATCATTGACGCCCTGAGGGCCAAGACCAAATCACCTTGCAGGAAAGAGCGGAGGCGAACCTTCTTGTTGAAAGCTCAAGCCATCCTGCTCTGATGCCTTTCTAGGTTGTGCAAAGCACAAAGCCTATTCTCATCCAGCACTTCCAATTCGTCTAGAAGGATTTCGACAACTCTATCCAGTGCTTTCTGGTCGTAGACCGCTATGCGCAAGGAGGGAAACTGAACCTTGGCGGGCAGGACGACCTCAGTTCCATACACCAGGGAATACGGGGTCACCTGGGTGGAATTACGAGTCGTCGTCCGATAAGCCTAGAGGGCGTTGGGGAGTTTATCCAGCCAACTCTTCTTGTTTTGACCAATCATCTTTTTCAGAATGTTAGAGAGGGTTTTGTTAAACACCTCAATCTGTCCATTCGCATGCGCATGATAGCGGGAGGAATGGTTAGAGAAAATGTTGTACTTGGCGTACAATTTCTTTATCTCGGCTGCTCGGAAGTTGGTGCCATTATCAGTGAGGATAGAGTGAGGTACTCTAAACCGATTGATGATATTGTAACCCACAAAGTCGGCAATAGAATGGGCTTTTAATTCCTTGAGCGGAATTGCCTCTGCCTACTTGGAAAAGAAATCTATAGCGGTCAAAATGAACCGGCATTGGAGGGCCGTTGCCGGTGGGTAAGGTCCTACGACATCCAACCCCTAGACTGAAAAGGGCCAAGAATAATTGTTAGTGTGGAGAGGCTCTGGTGGCTGATGTACGAAGTTAGCATGAACATGGAACGCATGACACTTCTTGGCGAACTCGATGTAGTCATGGATCATTGAGGGCCAGAAGTATCCCCGTCTCCGTATCTAGTGAGACAACTTTGACCCAGCCTGATGGGGGCCATAAGAACCAGCATGAACCTCTTGCATGACCTGCGTAATCTCGAATTCTTGAAGGCAACGGAGGAGAACACCATCAAATCTACGTTTGTAAAGGATCTGCTCAAGGCTGGGACCACTCTAATGGGTAAATTGTAGCACGCGGCATCAGATTCACTCATGCTCGGCCCGGTCTGACGGAAGATTACCATTTTGGAGATATTCAACCAAGGGCGTCCTCCAATCAGGAACTATTTCGATCACTACATCCGAAGTACCCTAAGCTCTTGACGTAAGGGAACCAACAGTAAGATGGTTTACATGCGGGCCACGATCTTTCTCCGGGGTAATGGGAGAAATGACTCTCCGGTGGGCCACATGGATGATCAGGTCATCCTGTTAGGTCTCTGCGAGTGATGCAGCCAAAATGGAAAAGCATCTACTCGACCGTTCTGTGACCCAGGGATGTGAATGACCTCTGGCTGAGAAGGGAACTGAGCCATCAGATGGAGGGTGCACTGCAACAATGGAACGAGTTCCGGGTTTTTGACAACATAGCCTCCATTGACCTACTTGATGACCAGCTCGGAATCCCCTTTCACATACAGATGGGGCACTTCGATCTCAAGGGCCAGCTCGAGGCCAGTAATGAGGGCATGATACTCTGCCTCATTGTTGGTGCAACCCTCTGTCAACAGGAATGATTATGGCAGAACGGCTTGCTCTACGGTGATGAAGATGATACCCAGGCCCACTCTGTTGAGCCTAGGATCGTTGAGTCTTCTACCTGTGGGGCTCTGGGAGGCACCGTCAAAGTACATTTTCCAACATGGGATGGCACGATCAACTGAGAGGATTGCCTCATCAGGAAAACCTAGGTCCAGCGGCTGATCCGCAGAGGTTGGGTGGGCAGATATAAAGTCTGCCAATGCTTGTCCTTTGATATCCTTCTAAGGCACAAACCTGATGTCAAACTACTGGAGGATCACTGCCCACCGTACTAGTCATCCAGTCAACATAGGTCGGTTGAGAATGTACTTTAGTGGGTCTACCCGAGAGACCAGCTGTACCTCGTGGTGCTGCAAGTAATGCCACAACTTTTGTACGGAAAACACTAGTGCAAGGCAGCTCTTCTCGATAGGATAATATCTGACTTCCGTGTCGAGGAGTATGCATCTGAGGTAGTAGAGGTTGTTCTCTGTTATCTCGTTGTTCTTCTGGGCAAGAAGTGCACCGAGGGACCATTACAGGGTGATCACGTAAAGGATTAGTGACTTCTCGAAGACGGGTGGCATCAAGACTGGAGGTTGGAGAAGATACTGCTTCATTTTCTTGAAGGCGGTCTGACACTCTTCATCCCATTCATAGGAAGTGCCTTTCTTCATGAGCCGGGAAAATGGATTACACTTTCCAGCCAAATTCTCAATGAATCGGCGTATGTAGGCTAAGTGTCCTTGGAGACCTCGAAGCTCCCGAATATTGCTCGGGGGAGGCATCTGGATGATGTCCATGATCTTCCTCAGGTCTATCTCAATGCCTCAGTACCTGATGACAATGCCAAGGAACTTTCCAGAGGTAACCCTGAAAGCACACTTCAACGGGTTTATCTTCAGGTGGCAGGAACAGAGGAAACCAAACACTTTCTCGAGGTCCTTGAGATGGCCCTGTCGCTGGTGAGATTTGACCACCAGATCAACCACGTAGAATTCCACCAGTGTATCGAGAATCGGCTTGAATATGCAATGCATGGCCCACTGATAGGTGGCACCTGGATTCTTTAGGCCGAATGGCATGACCCAGTAACAGATAGTACCTTGGGGTGCCCTGAAAGCTGTATAATCCTCGTCCTCAGGGACCATCTGGATTTGGTTGTACCCAGAATACCCATCCATGAAGGTGATGGCTTGGAACCCGGTTGTGTCATCAATCAAAAGTTCTATCACTGGAAGGAGAAAATCATCCTTCAGATAGTGGCGATTGAGATCTCGGAAGTCGATACAGACCCTGATTTTTCCATTCATCTTCCTAACTGGAATAATGTTAGCTAGCTACCTGGGTTACAGAACTTCCTTGACGAAGTTGGACTTGATGAGCTTATCAACCTCGGCCTCAACCATGGACCCATGAGAAGGGTACATCTTTCTGGGAGGCTGCTTGAACCCGCGATGGTTTTTCGGGAGACCAAGGTGGTGGACAGCTACTTGAGGATGTAGTCCTGAAATCTCTTCGTAAATCCAAGTGAACACATCACTGTGCTATTTGAGGAATTCCACATATCGTCGCTGCTCCTCGGGGGGCATGGCGGCACTGACCAATGTGGGTCTCGGGTCCACCTCGCTACCGAGGTTCAACTGTACCAACTTGTCGACCATGGTGGAGACGCCTTCCTCAAAGGCCGGGGGAGCATCCTCTATATCCCCTTCTCCACTTGTGGAGGGATCCTCTGCCGGGGAAGTTGCTTCTGAGCCACCAGGCTCTGATGGGTGGCTGGTGCCGGCTCGAGCGGCAATGGTCATCCTTTTAGGAGATTCAGGCTCCACTTAGACCATAGTGATGAAGGCAGTCGATCCAATCCCATATGGCCTTCAGCCCAAGGGGCCATGCTTGATGACATCAAAGCAGTAGTGGCACGTCGGCTTGAGCCAGTTAATTCCAGCCCGGTGGAAGAGACATGTATGACGTACTGCCATTTCCATGATCCTGACATCCCGATACCATACGAGGGTAGGAGGCTCCGGGATAACCCAAGCCTGGTTGGTGTAGGAGTACGAGGTGATTTTCCACCGTCGCTTGGACCTGGGAATATGCCTTCCTCTTGTACCCGAAACAAAAAAGAATTCCCCCATGTCGGGGGTCACGGCCTCGAACCAATGGATTTGGAAGATGTAAGCATCATCCAAACCTTCCTAGGGATTACTTGTGACCGGGGCGGGTTCATCCTCACTTTTCAGAATCTATTTATCCTTGATCTTGCAATAGTCAGCGTCCAAATAACGGGCTTCACAAGAGGCAAAAGGAGACACATCTCCTTGGAGCATGCCTAATCGACCATTAAGGGAGTATTTGAGGCATTTGTGATACTATGAGGGGACCGCTGCATTTAGGTGGAGCCACAAACTTCCCATCAATTCATTTTATGTGGTGTCCTGAGAGACAACCATGAATTCGGTGCTGAAAATTAGGCCACCGAACTGGGTCTTCAAGCGGATATTCCAACTGGAGTTTTCTCGGTCCTGTCGTATCCCTGGATTTTGAGGTCAGAGGGAGTTAAATCATCCTCAGACAGACCCAGCTTCCGCAGTGTCCGAGTCGAGATTAGGTTAATCCCAGAACCCATGTCAATAAGACAGCGGCAGACTTCCACACCATTGAACTGACCAGTGATGTACAGTGGGTGAATGTGACCCTGTATGGGAGGGTCTTTATCTTCACTAAAGAATGAGATAACTACCTGGCATTTTGCATTCTCAATTGCCTCAGCGTGGAAGGCTTCCTCAGCTGCTACTTCCGTCTCGAACTGGAGGGGGCTCCTTAGGGCCTCGGCAAGCGCCTCATGCATTTCAGATGACAGGAGAAGAGCCTTAAGGATATAAAGCCTCGCTGGAATGCCGAAGAGGTGCTTTAGAACATCATACTTCCGTGCCAAGCGCGAGCCTCTACTTATAGGAGGCTGCTCTGTAGTTGGAGGCATGACGGGCCCTGCCGGCTGGACCGGCGGCTGACTGGTACTAGGCATATCTCACTATTCACTAGTCGAAGCCCAGAGAGTGGCAGTCAGATGAGGACTGTAAGGCTGGGGTCGGCTGGTGGAAGAGCGAAGCTGGTCGCGGCAAGACCGACGTGGTTTTGCCTGATCCAGCAACACAAATGGTGGGGGAGGCGAACCTGTCGACACCGGATGAAGGGATCGCGTGTGCTGAGCTTTGCACTGGGTCTGCTGTCTGGTCTCAGTGGTGTGCATGACCTGGCTGGAGGTGAAAACTGTCATGCCCCGTGATTCATGTAACCATAGCTCAGATGACGTTGGCAACGGCTGGGGACATTGGGAAGGTCTACCTGGGGTTCCCCATCGTCGGGAGTCAAATAAGGATTTACCAACTCTATGGTGTTAACCGAATCATACCCCTGACTGTCACCTGAGGATTAATCTACTACCGGGCAGAGTCTTGGAGGGATCCCCATTTATGGGGGAATAATGTTGCTAAGACTGCGAGATGACGACAACATTGGAAGGGCGCGTTCTTTCTTCTTGCGCCGCCGCTGCTTGCTCTTCTGGGAAGAGGCTGGCTGAGACGACGATGCCGAAGTAGTAACCACAGCTTCTGAGGGATATGGATGATTTAGGAATGCACGTATGATGCCATGGGAATGGGTGACCGTCTTGCAGGCCATCCAGTTGTTATACTTCTGGGACCCACGGTTGGGAACCTGCTGCCATTCACCTTCGTCGCCACTACTGTCATCCGATCTCACAAAGACACCTGCCACTTGTGCCGGGGCTGGGCCGAACCTGAATATAGTGTTGTCAATCTTGTCTTGGAGCCAGTCCTTGAACACATAACATTGATTTATGGTGTGCCTCAAGGTCTGGTGATAAGGGTAGTAGTTGGGGTGATCAGTGAGATGTGCCTCTTCTGGCTTTTGGCACTCAGGCAGCCACACGATTCTCTACTCCAAGGCACTGCAGAAGTAACCAGGGACCTGAGCCTTGTCAAATGAGTAGGTTTGATTACTTATTTTCGAAAAGGGGCTCTAGGAGGCTAACCCTGATGGAGGGCCGGAGGAGCATGCTGAGGAGGTGGAACCTGATTATCTCCCCTAGGCGGTGGTGGTACGTTACGCGGAGGTACTTGCCGATTATGAGGCAATCGCTGCTGGGCTAGAAGCTGTGCCTGTGGGGGAGGACCCCTATGGGGATACGGAGCTGGCCTCACTGGTAGCAATTCTAGCTGCCTGGGGGCCTCTATCTGGGCCACATCAGCGGGCTCGGCTCTGGCATATCTCCTTGCCGGGATTACAGGGGGCAGCAGGCGTGCCTAACTGGCCTATTTCAGGGCTTCTTTGAGGTGCTGAGCCTTTTCTGAGAAGTCTCGGAACCCTACGGGGTAATTCTGAGTGATCAGAGAAGGAACCATCTCTACCTTGACGTTTCCTACGCACATTGTCAGTAATTTCTCATGAGTTAGTGGTATGTCAAGGGAGTATGTGAGCCCTTTCCACCGGGCGATGAAGTCCGCGACTCACTCATCAGGCATTTGTTTGCACCTAAAAAGGTTTGCGATGTTTGTCTTTCGGGTTGTGGAACTGAACTGGTAGAGGAATTTCCTGTGAAGGTCCTCCCATCTTGTCACAGATCCGACACGGAGCTGGCTATACCAGACGAATGTCGGCCCCTCCAGTGTCTGAACAAAGCAACGGAGCTTGGTGGCCTCTTGCTGTTCTGAAGTCCCTAACATAGGCCCATGCATTGAGTTGAAGTGGTATAGGTGCTATGGAGGGTCTCTCGTCCCATTAAAGGGGGTGAAAGTGGGGTTCCCAAATCCCGGAGTTGCTAGCATATCATCCAACCATGTGGGGAACGGCTTGCCGTCCGGTGGGACAACCACCTGCCAAGTTTCCAAAGGCTCTAAGCAGGAAATTACTGTTATCATTGGATTTTCTGGACGTGGGTTCCTATACTGACGGGGATCCCTAACCACAAGTTTATTTCCGGGCTTTTCAATTTGGTAGACAAGCTCAGCAGCTCGTGGATCAGCTAGTGGAGCGACCCTTGGGGTGGCGGGAGGAACCCGAGCGGGGTCTCTTTGGTGATCATGCCGCTCAAGAGGGTTTGGTGAAACGTATCACGCCCTCTTTCCATGAGCTCTACCCTCTACTCTTTCAACGAACACGACATGATCGAGGTTTCCTAGGAGGATCTCGCCGAGGGGTAGTTGTTCCTGCCCCTACTGCCTCAGCATAGGATCATCGTAGTTGGTTCACCGCTCTACAATGCATTCAGCCAGAAACTCATTGACCAACATCTTCTGATCAGAAAGCTGTTGGCACAGCGTGGCTTTCTTAGAATCTTCCTCTACCTTCTGCACTGAGGTAGATGGGTCGGAGATCTTGACAGCCCCAACATGCTCTTTACCCTTGCCGATGTTTCGGCTCAGTGTTAATGCCTCAGTGGATGCGGGGAGACCTCAGTGGTTCCTCTGTTGATGAGTAATACTCACTAATGGGTCCAGTAGCATCTTGTTCCCAGGGGGTGAGTCCCCATCAAGAAGTTCCAGACCGTTCCCCTCTCCCGACAGATTGGCCATGTTGACCGCCGCTGCCCTTGGGGGCATGTCTTCAGAGCCACCCGTTGAGTTGGGCTGCTGCCGAATCGCACTGAAGAGAAGGGTAGTGTACTTCCCCCATCCATGGACATTCACGTGTGTGTGTGTGTGGGGGGGGGGGGTGGTCTCCTCGATAACATTGCAGAGTAATTGAAAACTCTGAATGCATTGTTTTTGGAGGGCCCTGTGTTGGCCAATTGATTCGGGGTGCCAGACCGCAGGGAGCATGGCCAGGTCGACCCGACGACACTACTCACCGACATCCTAGAGGTGTTCTTGGATCCCTGGATAAGGCACTTGCTAGTGGCAAAGATGGGAGTGAGTCGCCCGGAGGGTCTGGCCGAAACATTCAAACTCTCTCGGGGTGAGTAATTCTGGTGTATCAAAATCCAATCCTATGAATGGCCAAAACTTCTCGGGCAAGTGGCATGCTGCAAGGATGTTCGAGAAGCTCCACGACATAGGTTCAGGATCCGGACCTTGATGGCCCCGCTCATCAATTGGGAGTGGCTGGGGAACTGGCAGTGGTGCCGAGGCAGGCTGCTGGGCTGGCCAGCGGAGAATACGGCGAGCAGTCCAATTGGACACCGAATCCTAAGTCATCCTCCAAGGGTTGCAGTGTCTTGGTTTCCACGTCATGATAGGATGGGCCGGTTAATGGGCCTCCTGTCATAGTGTCAGTGCTTTCCGGGGGTGTTTTATGTCGTGGATCTTCCGCCATCGATCCCTAAAAAAGCACTCCACCCTCTCTAGCTGAGGTGGAAGGTGCTTCCTGAGAGACCGATGGTGAATGCACGTTCAATCCCTAGGAGTATGCCAATTCCTTGTCCTCCTGGATATACCTTCGGAGGGAGGCGGGTATCATGTGGATCTCGCATTAGGGGAGTACGATGCTGATGCGCCGTGTCCTTATCCCTGCCCTTGACTCAAAGGACTGAAAAGAGGGCTCCATCGCCTAGTCGTAATCCGCCTCAGAGTCTGAGAAACGGACTGGTCTGATTTCCGTCCGACCTTCCCTGGAATTTCTCTTACGGTGATGAAGTCCCACCTTCCTGCCCCTGGGTGGCTCTTCGGGGCAAGGTTGATTTCCATCATAGAGTCCTCTGGCCGAAATGGTGCTGGGGCAGAGAGGACTGAAGGCCGAGGTGTGGGGAGCAACGAGGAAAATGTCGAAAGGAACACGGGTAGGACCTCCATGTGGGTGAGTGACCAGATATGCAACAGCTCCATACACCCGGTCTGCAGTAGGGGAAGTGACCTCGTACCCCGTGTAGTGAGCGCTGGAGAGAGACCCACCCAAAGTGTTGCTGTCATGGGGAAGCCCCTTACCTTCGGCGAGGGTGGTGCTAGGTAAGCCTCCGGGGTGAGGTTGGAAGGAGGGAGGACTCATACCTTCCAGAATGGTGGCACGAAGTAGGCCTTCATGCTGGATGGCACTACCGCGAATCGGTCCGTAGCGTCCATTGCCTGTGCCAGCGACCAGGAGAGTCGACCCAACCTGCCCGTGGGGCGGTCGGGGCCTCGATCCAGATTGAGCATATAACTGCCCCTGCTCAACGTGTGCGGGGGTTCGATGATAGGAGTCAGCAGTGGCTTGGGCCACAGTGGTTGCTGACGTTGATGCCCCGGGGTGAGCATCCTCTTCCGCTCGTGCTCGACGTTGGCGTCAGGTCAGGTGGGTTGGAGCCGATGGTGCGAGCACATGGATCGCCTGCTCCTCGGCATGGGGGGCCAAGCGGTGGCGTCGACGTGGCCTGGCGGGTTCCTTGACCATGAACACTTGAAGCGGGTCTCCGAGTGGGCCAAACCGGACATCCCCTACCTCGTCGGCGTAGGGGATAGAGGTGTCAAGGAATTCCGGGGATAAACTCCCAAAACGGTTGAATGTCAGGGTGGGGAGCAACGGCTCCCTACGCAGCCCTTGAGGATGATGTTGGCAGTGAGGCACCGTTTCCTCAAGGTCCAAACGGGCCATGTACCTGGTGGGGATGACCCCCTCCTCCTTGTACCTACGCACAAGGTCTTTGATCACCCTTTGTTGGATAATCTCCGACGGGGAGAGAGGGCGTGAGTGCCCAGCAGTCGTGGCGGTCGGAGCAGCTATGGAAGAGGAAGAACCATGCGGGGTGGCTGCATCGGTACTGCCCTTGCCCCTACGCCGGTGGGCAGGTGCCGATCGAGCTCCAGATGCAGCGATCTGATTCCTAAAAGTAGGGAGATGAAACCATTAGTACTAATAGGAAATGAAATCGAAAACTAATAGCCCAACGCCATTCCATATTCCATGGGCGGTAAGAGAGATCCACGCTGACAACGTTATAGAATGGAGTGCTCAATGTCCTGACTACCCCAACCCCTGGCGCGTTTCACATCCTAGTGTTGGGTGCCTGGACCTGGTGATATGCTAATCTTTCGAAGCCCCAAATGCTTCCAGTGTCCATATTGAGGATAATACATTCACTTTAGGTTCACCATTTTCTGTTTCCGACGCTTTTGTCGGGGCGCGCGCGCATCCGTCACGCAGGGGAGGACACGTGGCTTGGGACCCCACATTCCTGCTTTCCAAAGGTGGGCGTCATCCATTCCTTATTCAGGGACGTCTTCTTCTTGATCGAAACCGGGATGATGGGATGTCGGTTCTTCCTTCTGTGGATTCCTCCTTGGATCTCGTCACCTAATCCGGGTATCCCTCATAGATTTAAGACGTATTCATGAATCTAGTTCCCGGTGGCATATCTTCATGGACAATAGTTAATTATGCTGCTTCCATCGAGACGCTCCAAGTGGTCTGGTCAGGGAAGCAACCTTCGGTTAGGAGATTGGTGATGTTGAGGTGTCGTTGGCGTGTCTTGACACTGGGGGATTGGCATGTCTGTCTTCTGTCCCTTATTATAGGGCTTCTCGAGGGCTCAGAAGCCCAAGGCATCCCACATATAACGCGGGGAATTTTATGCCATAGGCATGTATCTGAGGTTTTCCTCAGCTTCCCATGTTTAACACGGGGTATGCCGCGAGTTTAACAACCAACAGAGATGGATCGGACTGATCGGAACACTGATAGTGGATCAGATAAAATAACCCCCTGAAGGGAACTCTGATGTTGGGGACAACACGTGGGTGGCTTCCCGGATACTGTGGAGTGGAATGAGGTGGCATGATCCCACTAGGATGTGGTGGCCCAGGTAAGAATCGGGATGGGTGATGAAGTAAAGGGGCTTGAACCTCATGGAGGCTTCCTACATATCCCCATGGAAAAGAATCAAAGTCTGCGTAGTTCGATGACACAGTGGGACACCTAAAAAAGAGACCTATGAGAATGAACGCATGGATGGGACCCATAAGGAGTAAGGACTTTGGGCTGGGGTATCAGCTTTCTGAGGCACGTGGGCTAGAGGGAGAGGTCAGGATGGGACATAGATGTTGGATATGGGGCTTACACTCCGAGGCGTCCCAATGGTGGATATGGGGGCTTACGCTCTGAGGCGGCCCAATGGTGGATATGGGGCTTATGCTCTGAGTCGGCCCATGATGGTGGATATGGGCTTACGCTCTGAGGCGGCCCACGATGGTGGATATGGGGCTTACGCTCTGAGGCGTCCCACCATGGTGGATATGGGGATTACACAATGATGCGGCCCATGATGGTGTATATGGGGCTTACGCTCTGAGGCGGCCCAATGATGGATATGGGGCTTACACTCTAAGGCGGACCACAATAGTGGATATGGGGGTTACACTCTGAGGTTTCCCATGATGGTGGATATGGGGCTTACACTCTGAGGCATCCCACAATGTTTGGTGAGCCGACATGAAGGGGTTGGAACGACCAGGTGATGGGCTTGAACCTCATGGAGGCTTCCTACATACCATGCCTTGGCACGGATCAATGTCCTTGTAGTTCACTGTGGTGTAGTTTAATGTCATGTGAGATGGGATGTAGTTTAACATCATGAGGGACGAGGGCATACAGTTTAATGTCATGGTGGATGGAGGCATACAGTTTAACATCGTGCTGGATGGAGGAATACAGTTAAACATCGTGATGGACAGGGGCATCTGAGGCTTACGCTCTGAGGCGGCCCATGATGGCGGGGCTTGAACCTCATGGAGGCTTCCTACGTACCATGCCTTAGGACGGATCAAAGCACCTATATTTTGGGTTGGAATGGGTCTTACACTCTGAGGCGGCCCATAATTATGGGGCTTGAACCTCATGGAGGCTTCCTACGTACAATGCCTTAGCACAGATCAAAGTCCTCACAGTTCACTATGGTGTGGTTTAACGTCATGCGGGACGAGATTCAGTATAACATCATGCGGGACAGGGGCATATAGTTTAACGTCATGCTGGATGGAGGCATACAGTTTAGCGTCGTACTGGATGGAGGCATAAAGTTTAACGTCATGCTAGACGGGGGTATCTGGGGATTATGCTCTGAGGCATCCCATAATGGTGGGGATTGAACCTCGTGAAGGCTTCCTACGTACCATGCCTTAACATGGATCAAAGTCTCCATAGTTCGGGTTGGAATGGGGCTTACGCTATGAGGCGGCCCATAATGGTGGGGCTTGAACCTCGTGGATACTTCCTACGTACCATGCCTTAGCATGGATCAAATTCCCCATAGTTTGGGTTGGAATGGGGATTACGCTCTAAGGCGTCCCATAATGGTGGGGCTTTATCCCCGTGGATGATTCCTACGTACCATGCCTTATCACGGATCAAAGTAATTGTAGTTTGATGTGGGTGGGGTTCAGGGTCGGTGCTTAGTCTATGCTCACATGAGTCTTGCTCGGTGTGAGAAACAAGAGGTTGCAGGGACTTGACGATCACGTCGCAAAGGGTGCGTCCGTGAGAAGCAAAGTGGGGCTTACGCGTTGAGCAGCCCATGGTGCCAGGACTTACTCAAGGATGGAGGCCCTAGGTGCAACAAAGCGCAGAGGGAGAGGGATTTGGGGCTGAACAAAGGCGATGCCCCGTTCCCTATCACACCCTCCACTGGCCTTGGCGGTAGGGAAGTATGGAGGTGCATGGGTGCTACCTTCCACAAGAGAGGCTAGGGGATTACACCAAGGTGGATGCCCTTCCCCCGTGGAAAAACGCCACTCCGAGAGGGAGGATATCATCCCATGTGAGGGGTGATCCCATCCCCATGGAGATGAGTGGCGTAAAGAATGTCCGAGCCGGGGGGACCCTGCATGCGAGGCCCGGGGCCGGATGACAGTTTAATGTCATGTGTTGAGGACGAGGTGCTTGGCAGTTTAACATCCTACAGCTTAGATGAGGTGGGTTCACTCCACACCCCTAGGACTTACATGACCGGTACCCTCTGCTCCTTGTGGGAGTGAAGGTACCAGAAAGGCCGTGGTGAAGGGGGTTCGCAGAGAGAACCATCGAGGGGTCAACGTTAGTGTGGCTATGCGAAGAATTAGTATCCATTAGCGTGACTATGTGAAGAAGCATGAGGCAAAGCAACGCAATGGGAAACACCGGCCAAGGGACCTTGAGGTTACTTCGTACGAGCCTGGAAGGCCGCACGGGAAAACAGTGCATGGTGTGTATGCCCGGTGTGTATGCCTAGGGCATAAAAAAGGAGGACATCAGGCACCTCTGTATGGAGGCACCCGGGGGGCGTTGAGGTGAGGGGTCTTGAGGTTTGCATGCAAATAAAGGGTTTGCACGCAAAACATCGTGATGATGTGTAATTGGGGCAGAGGGATTGCGCGCGGCTAGGAGGATCACCCGCAAAGGATGTGAATTGCGCATGAGTGGAAAAATCCGCACCCAAAGGCAATGCCAGACCTAGCGAAGGGATTACGCGCAAGGTTGGAACCCTGAAGGGTTTGGAATTCTGTTTAAGCCAGTGTGATTGCGCACAAAGGCAGATCCCGAAAGGGTTTGGAATTCTGTTTAAGCTAGTGGGATTGCGCGCAAAGGCGGATCCCGGGGCGAGGTGGCGCGGAAAGGATCTATACCTAAAGTTCATCTTGTGGGCGCGAAAGTACTCTTTCGCGCACGAGAGCTGGTTCAAATTATGCAACCCAGAAATGGAAAGGGTCTTCTTTTATTTATAGGATTCCAGCGTCGCGGAATCCATGCAGTGCGTGAAATTTTACGCGCATGAGATGGCGGCGCGGAATGTTAGCCACGCGGTCACGGGCGCACAATTATTGCGTGCCTGTGTCGGGGACCCTTCGTGCATCCCGGACCCCTTTCGCACAACACACATTTTTTCATGCGCATTCTCCTTTATTTCGTGCAACACTTCTGGGCCCTCAGGACCGGGCCTCTGGGTCCGAATATGACTTCGATTCCTCATTTCTAAACTTCCTTTTGGAATTACAGACTTTTTGGCGTCTACAATATCTACCAATAATTCCTCATTTGGAATTTTTATTTTATAATTCACATGATGAAAAAGTTTAAGATGGAATGCTGATGAGCAGATTTGTGATGAAAAAATACATCATCTAGATGATTGTCCATAGTGGAAGAAAATTGATCACCTATTTCCTAAATTCATAAATGAAGTTAGAAATTTCATATTTGGGTTATTCACGGATGGAATGAATCCATATTGAAGCCTTAGTATAACACATTGTCCATGGCCTATTTTATTAGTAATTTACAACCTATCTTCATAATTTTGTATGAAGTGAAAATATTTCATGTTGATTTTAATGATCTGTGGAAAAAATCCACCCATAAATGATTTTGATGTTTTATTTTCACCATTAATTGATGATTGGAATCTATTATGGGAGGATGGTATTAGGGTGTATGATTATTATGAAATGGAATATTATCAATATCATGTAGTGATTATGTTCACTATAAATGACTTCCCAGAATATGGAATTTTTTTTGGATACAATGTTAAGGGGAATAAAGCGTGTCTAATTTGGGAACACCAGACTTCATATTGTCAATTTCGTCATGGGAGGAAAAAATTACACATGAGTCATCATACGTTTTTGCCTATGGATCACTCTTATAGAAGATTAAAAAGGGAATTCAATGGCTCATAGGAATTTGATATTGCTCCAAAACCTTTATCCATTGATGAGTATTTTGAGAGGGTGAAAAAACTTGATGTGACATTTCGAAATCTACATAAATCTAGTAATGACAGATATATTTGGAAGAAATGGTAAATATTTTTTGATCAACCATATTTGAGATATCATGATGTGAAATATAAAATTGATTTCATACATGTGGATAAGAATATATGTGACAGTTTGATTAGAGAATTGTTAGATGTTAAAGTAAAGACTAAAGATGGGTTGAATGTAAAGTTAGAATTACTATCAATGGGAATATGTTTGGAGTTAGCTCCCACTCCTGATGAAAGGTGAACATTTCATCCCCCGGCTTGTCATAAATTATCCAAGAGGGAGAAAATTTTATTTTTTCAATGTCTTCATGATATCATATTGCCACAGGGTTATTCTTCAAATGTATATTTTTTTGTATCTTTAAAGGATTTGAAGTTGAAAGGTATGAAATATCATGATTTTCACATCATGATGAAATAACTTCTTCCAGTTTCATTGTGTGGAATATTTCTCATCAGTGTTAGAAATAATATCATGAAGTTGTGTTATTTTTTCAATTCAATTTTTAATAAGGTGATTAGTCTCGATGCCTTGAAAATTTGGAAAAATAAAGCAATTTCTATAATTTTTCAATTGTAAATGTATTTACCTCCATATTTTTTTGATATAATGGTGAATTTGATGGTTCATTTGGATCGAGAAATAATGATTTGTGGACCAGTATATCTATGTTAGATGTATTCTTTTGAAAGGTATATGAAGATATTGAAGGGGTATGTTAAGAATCCATATCGACCTGAAGCCTCCATTGTTGAAAAGTATATTTATGAGGAGGTTGTTAAGTATTTTATGATATACTTGTCTATGGAAGAGAACATTGGTTTGCCTCCATCTCTCCATGAATGAGTTAATAATGGGGGAAATGGGATTCGTGGCTTGAAAGTAAAATTATTGTTAGGTGAACAACTAAAGAAGGTACATTTATACATCTTGAATAACATTCATGATGCTCAACCATATATAACATTTCATATTAATAAACAATGTCATCCAATGAAGAAATCAATTTGGATTTTGAATGAGCATAAAAAAACTTTTTTATACGATTTAAAAAGAGCATGATTGGTAGATCAGATGCATCAGAGACATTAATATGGTTAGTGGGTGGTCCATTTTTTAATGTGATAACATGGTCTTCATGTGACATTAATAGAAATACATTTCATAAAAAAGCTCTGGAAAACAGAAGTGAAGTTCAGAATAGTGGTGTATTTGTGTTTGTAGAAGTAATGCATTTTTTGAGTTCTAAAGAAAAAACCCAATTTATGCGTCAAGTGCATATTATTGAGTCATTGAAGAAATATGGGAGGTTTATTAAATTAAAATCAAAGTTCCATTGCTTAACTGAAAATTTTTTATCTGTAAAAATAGTGTCATACATGATGAGTTTGGAATGACACTTGTTAATCTAAATAGATTGGAATACAAAGATGATTCTTTTATAATGGAAACACATGAAAAACAATTCTATGTTATTTATCAATATGATATGCAGTGGCCTTTTTTTACAAGTAAAAAACAATATGTTGGTGATGATCAACTTGACGAAGAAGTTGATTTATATGAGATCCCTACTTCCAGGGAATGATTAACAAATAATAATGATAAGCATGTTGTAGACATGGTTTATGCCACAAATAATGATCATGATGAAGGAATTTGGGAAAACAATCCATTAGTATAATCCTAATATTATAGGTAACATATGTTTATTTATCATTTACTTTTATTAATTTCATAAAATTTTATATATTTTAATTTTTTTCTTTATTAAAACACATATTAAAACTAATAAGTAAAAGTTTTTTATATTAGTTTCTTTTTTTAGTTTATCATGTTTAACATTACATAACTTATATATTTATTGATCTTATTAAATTAAAATTTTTAAATATAATATGTTAAAAAATATTCTTTTTTCTGTAAACAATGATTTATTAGGTTGGACCATTTTTGATATTCATTCACCAATTTTGGATTTTTTTCATTCATTTACATGACATTTAATATATCATTACAATTGTTTTTGATTTTAGTTAACTATAACAAGTATAAATAATAGTGTGTTAAGTTTTATTTTACTTTAGTGTTTCATAATTTTTCATTTTTTATTTTCATTAGTATTGTAATAGTTGAACTTTTATATTTGGGTACTAATTGTTTGATTATTTTATTTGAATGATGATGATAGATCAATCAGTTGATCAACCATATACTTATGGATATGATCATCATGATCATACCTCTAGGGAGGAACAAGCACATGCTCCTCTTGATGATCCCCAATCTTCTTCATATACTCTCACAGAGGCAAAGATGAGTTCGAGGGTTGGTAAACATGGCATCACGCGTTTACCAAAATTATCACTTTCTTGTAGCTAGGACCAGAGGATAGTTGTATAATCTGTTAATAATGATATTCCAAGAGGTCATAATGTGAAAAAATTCATGAGTTTTGTATCAAATCAGGGTAAAAGAAAATTCATAATTTTGTTTAATGATTAGAGAAATGTTGAAAAAACAACACTATCTCAGTTGTGGGATTCAATTTTGGTAAGATATTTTGCTATTTTTTTCCTAATATTGAAATTTTTATAGTATAATATGCTTTCTCTATTCTTATCAGATGACATTTGATGTACCTAGAACTGGAGGAGTCAGGATGAAATTATTATTGAGGTCCTCTAAAAGATGGAGGTATTTCAAATCAACCCTCACATATGATTTCATTTATGCTCATAGGAAACATGAAAATACATCTCCCTCTCACACACACATATATCCTTTAATAGATGAAAACATAGGGAAATGATTTGTTTAAAGTGGAATAAAAGAAGCATTTTTGGTAAGTGAAATGTAAAATTTTAGAAATTTTCTTATATTAATGATCTTATTAATGATTTATTAATTATTTATTATTCATAATTTACAAAAATCGAGGAGATCTCATTAGGAGATCTAATCTAGAAACGTATACCCTCATACTTTATCTCAGAGAGGTTATACTTTATTGGAAGAAAAAATGATGGCTGAAAATTTATAAAAACTGAGAGCCGAGTCTTTATGCTCTGGAGAGTTTTCCCCACCACCCACCATCTAGACATGAAAAATAGAAGGGGGGTCAGATGAAGGGGGGGGGGGGGGGATCTTATGGAAGAATCAAGGGTCATAACTGAGAGGATTTTAGATGTTTATTTTATTAATTTATGTTAATTCAATTATTTATATAATTAGAATCATTAAAAAAAACTTCAAACAATTCATATAGGATTCTCTTAAGGAGTAGAGAACATAGGGGATATTTGTTGCTAAACAAAGGAAAGATATTTTATCTACAGCATTGGGAAAACCCAAACACCTGGTTCATGTACGAGGATACTCGACAGGTGTATCAGTCAAAAAAGTGTTACAACATTATTCAGATTCTTACATTGAGGGTTTTTATCAAAAAAAATCTTTGGAGGTTGAAGTTCAAAAAAATAATGTGATAATGGAGGAAAATATCATAGAATTGGTATAGTCTATGTTTGCAGACATGAAAAGGCAATTTTAGAATTTAGCTCCCACTCCACCACTGCCAATAGACCCCACTCCCCCACCTCTGCCTACAGACCCTGTTATTTTTCCTCCAACTCTTCCTACAGACCCTATTTTTTATCCTAATCCTACACTCACTCCTCCACCTCCTCCTATAAACCCCATTTTTATCCTACTCCTACAACCATCCCCCACAACTTCTTAGTTATTGTGAGTTATATGTTGATGATCCTCAATATCATATAGTTCCATATGGGATGATATATTATATAAGAGATTAAATTAATCCTCAAAAGTTAGATATAGAGAAGAATAGGTTCACTATATAGAATATTATAGACATATCAATTGGAGTACTATTACCTACAAATGAGGCGAGGACGGTTGGACAAAGCATCAACCACTATTTAGTCTGGCCATCTGGACTTCTGCGATCTATTACCATAGAAGTATGTGTATATTTTATATTTTATTTTATTTTTTATTAAATTTGTTTTAATATTTTAATGTTAATATATTTATCTATTTATTTATTGAAATACATTAATGGAAATGAAATACAGTATATCCACCAACAAAGAAAAAGGGTTTTGATTTCAGATAAAATTCTAGTAGTCTGGACAGATTGTTAAGATATTCAAATTTTTTGGCGGGTATTTATATGTTTCCAATGGATGATAATGTATGTGGGAATGAAATAAATGTGGGTATTTTGAAAAATGATATCATGGAGATTTTTACTGGAGATCAACATGATGCAATTTTTTTCCATGTAAGTCATAACATAAATAATTCCCTACAATAAATTTAATTAAAATTTATACGTATATATTTTTTGTATTAGGTATCTTTATAAAATGTGTGAGGAGAATGAAAATAAATATGTATATTTATTTATGGATCTATAGTTTATTTCACCTAATTCACATGCATTGATTGAGGAACAAATAACAGTTTATATTGCTGAAATATTTGAAAAAAATATAATTACATAGTGCTGAATATTTCATTATGTTGAGAGGTATGAAATATATATCTCACACAGTGTTATTTTATATTTTAACTTAATAACCACTAAAAATAATTTTTTTTATATAGTGACCATTGGATGTTAGGTGTTTTTTTCCCTAGGAGAATACACTTTAATAGATATGCTATATCCATGGCAATGTGAGCCAAATTTTAAGAAAATGTTGTAAAAGTAAGTTTTAATTTATTAATAGTTGTATATATTATACCAAATTTTAAATTTATTTCATTAATATTATTTTCTAATAGGAAATGTGATTTATTTCGAAAAATCACAAAGAAAAATAATTCCAAGATAAAAATATGTAAAATTAAAGGTTAATTTCCATTTATAATTACTATATTTTGGACATATTACATAAGAAATTTATTTTGAATTGAAAAAAATATTTAAACTGAAATTTCATAAACAAAAAGGTGTCAAATAATGCATATATTATGTGTTAATATTTATGTATGAAATAATTACAATTGGAACAGTTATGAAGTTCAACCAGGTTTGATTTCCTTATAAACTATTTCTTAATATTTCATTTGTTTTATTCATTATACATGTTAACTACTTCCCTTCTAATATGTTTCTTTATGATGACCCTCACCCTGATAGTGCACAATAGATCAATCATTTACAAGTGGAATTGGAAAATCATTTTATAGGTTTGATTGGATTTTAGTTTGTTTTTAGTGAATATTTAAAATTTGAAAGTTGTAATTGTAAATGTGTATTTGGTAGTTGTTTTGGTTGGATTTAGGTTTTTTTAATTTATATTATAATTTTTCAATTTTTTAACTGTGAATGTGTAATTTTTCTTCCATTTATACTTGTTTCTATTTTTTCAGGTTTGGTTGGCAGTGTAGAGGAAGGGTTATATGAAAATTTTTAAACAAAGAATTCACATGAATTATTTTATAACAGATGTTAAAAATATATTTTGATTGTTTTTTACGCCAGTTCTATAAGAACTGACCTGTTATAAGGTTTTTATATCATTTATAAAATAACCAACTTAAAAACCCTTCCTCGTGAATCCCTTTCACATCAGTTAATTTTTAACCAATGTAAAAATGGCTTCGGGATGGTCATTTTACACATTGGTTTTTATATGAACGATGTGGTATATGATGTTTTACATTGGTTATTTGATAATTGAAATAAAAACCCTTCATCACAAAGACTTTTTAACATCAATCATATAAACGACTAACATAATATATCTGTTCCATTATTTATTTAAAACATTGGTTTTTTAACCGACGTTAAAGACAATATTTAAAACATCGCCTTTAATAACGACAACTAAAAAGAAATGTTAAAAATAAAAAAATGACATTGTAAAGAATTTTTTCACTAGTATTTACATGAAATCACTTTATTATAAATTTAATTTTATAGGGATCTCCTAAAGAATTGATCCCTTTAGCATCGACATCCAATTATCTTCTTTCAGTTTCTGATAAAGCACCACTATTGATATTGGCTGTTATTCCATGCATAGCTACTATGAAGACATCTATTCCTAATGATCAGAAGTAGTTCTACATCTAATTCATCCATAAATTAAAATTGTTTCCACCAAATATCGTAATTCATTTTTGATTGACCATATCCATTTCTTCTACTCATAGAGAACCGATAATTTCTAAATATTCCCATTGATACCAATTGTTAAGTCCATTAGGTCAAATACCCTAGGGGTGAATAGGGTATGAAAGATTAAAAATCTTACCCTTTAAAGTCTTGTTTCTTTATTAAACAAAAGACACTTCTCTCATTCTACCATCGAAATATAGGAATAGAAATAAAATCGTGCACATGGGACAACGATTTTACTTGGTCCACCCTCATTGTCCTATGTCTATGGACAATACAACGGTGATGTGCTGATGTACCAAATCCACTAAATCTCATTTCCAATTACAAGGTTTAGTCTAGATCACTTATATTCCTAGGCTCATTGCCTTTACAAGATTTAGGGTCTTCTCACTACATTCCCAAGGTTAACTCCCTATGTCTCTTCCTCTAGATTACTACGGATGGGAAGGATCACCGTCTTCATCTTCCTTTTCTCACTACTCTTGGAAGGGATCCACTCAAAGTTTATAGACTTATAGGTCCCATCACTTTAATTAAAGAACACATCCTTTACTATAGGTATATTCTCTGTTGAAGCCACGTTTTCACTCGTAGTTAAAATCCACTTTTACCTTTACTGTTAGGTTAACGGAAATTTCTTTTGCAAACAATTTTAGTGCTTTTATAGGCTTCCTTGAATCCTATGGGTACCACCTTGCTTCGTCTGCGAACTGTGTAGTGGGTATTCTTCGTAGATCACCTCTCCGCAAACCTTCTCCCCTCTGTGTAATTTCCCTATGTCGTGGACTATCTCCACATCCGTGAATTGTCTCTCATCTAAAGACTACCTATGATTATATAGACCATATATCCTCCACATATAAACTCTTCCTCCTCCATGTACCGTGTCTTCCTCCTCTGTGTACCAAATCTTCCTCCTCCATGTACTGATTCCTTTACAGGCTATAGTTTCCTACAAAAAATTTCAAGAGAATTGCTTCTGCATGAAACACACCACCATTTGCAGAATTCTCCCTAACGAACAACTTTTGGACTTAGGTGAATTCCCAGAGCGATGATTTTCTCTAATGGAATTATCTCTCAGCTTAATGATGGGATTAGTGCTCTATTTATAGGAAAATAGATCCAAAACATTTTCTAATCATAGATTCACCAAATCATTAATGTGTTCCTCTATCATGGCGTGCCATTCATCTTTTGTGAACCACAATTGTCCTGTGAACCATTTTACCTACGCGGTCCACATAATGCCTCTCTTTGTAATCAATGACCCAAATCATCATAACGTTTTTTTCCAAAGATTCTCTTCATGGATTGTCAAATCACCATATCATTTTTGTGAATGAAAATGCATACCTCGTACCACAAGCCTTCCTTGTACCAAAATTGTTCACCATAAACTGCAATCCTTCACCACGAACCATTTTTGTTTACCACGAACTGTTCTCATACGCGGTTTGCGTCTCATGCTTCATGGTTCCCTTCCTCCTCCGATTCCCATCTAAGTTATGCATACAACCATTCACGGTCCATGAACTATCCTTCATGGTCCATGTATCGTTCACTCTTATGCGGAAATCCTTCCTTTTCCAAAATTAAACTCCCAATTTTGAGATCAAAAAATTTGGCTAACATTGGGAAACTACGCCACCATAAAAACATGATTCCTCAACATCAACCAAACCCATTCATGATCATTTGGATTTTTAAAAAAAATAATCAAACCCAAAACATACCGAGAGGACACCTTGGGAGATATTACCAACAATAAAGAACATTAAATTGGTAATTATTGTTCATGAAATAAAAAAGATTCATGTTTAAATGAAACCATTTTTCCTTATAATTTTATTGGAATAAAAGTGATGCTAGAGGCATGTTTGAATAAAAATGATATTCCTTATAGTTTGATGAAAGTGGATGTTATGATTTAAATAATGTTTACATATCTTATATATATTGATAGCTTTTGCGCTTTGTTTTCGGATGTTGAAACATTTGATAAATGAATTGGTTAATTCAAGATTGTAGTGAACTAGTTTTTTGATAAAGATAAATGTATGGGGCGGAGAAAGACCATTTTCTGGTGAAGTTTGGATTCCTTGGTTTTTAGGGCCTAAATTACCTGTTGAATTTTTTTTCTTTCTTCCTTGTGTGATTTATCTTGATGTGATCCTTGTTATGAAACATGATGTGAGCCTGTGATGACTGATGGTTTGGTGATATGTGGGTGAGGAGGCCCAAGTTTGTGGTAGTAGTTGATGTCAGTGATGGTAGAATAGATGTTGATATGCATGGAGGGGTTGGGGATGAAACTAGTACTAATGGAATGATTTGAAGCTAATATTTCTCATTATTGTTCTAAAAGATGATATTCTTGTTTGATAATGAATCTTCTTTGAAGGACGAATTCCCTAGTGGCTTGTTTCTGTATTACTTTATCTACTTATTGAAACAACTAGTTATTCATGGTTTATGTATCACTTTATGGTAGATTAGGATGGTCCCTAGAGTTCCTGGAATTATGTAATTTTAATGAATGTCAATAATAAAAGCTTTACCTTGTGGGTTTGATGGATTATTGGAATGATGAATGATGATAATTCTGGAAGAACCATGGGATCAGTTGTATTATGACTAGAGGGAATGGATTTTAGTTGATAGTTAATGTAAAGTGTAAATGGTATAAAATTAATTAATGGATGATTAATTAATTAATATAACTTTCAAATTTTTAAATGGAATAATTAAATTAAATTATTATTTGTTATTCTTGTGTGATTATATGATATCTAATCCATAATAGTGGTAGTTGGGTTTTCAAGATATGATAAATGTAGTTGAGTTTAAGGTTATGTAGTTTCCTATAGTGTTGTTGTGAGATATATGTATATTAATTTGTTAATTTATTTTCATAAACTACCCCACTCATATTGATAGGGTGAATGACACCTAGTGGACTACGGGAGGGTGTTTCCCCAACAACAAGGTTAGTGAGGAACAAATGGATAACTACCCTCTCTTTCCCCCCGCATTATTCTCCCAGTAGTATTATTTTCTAGAATGAACAATGGTTATATTTACCATATACATATGTGTAGAGGGATAAAATGGATTTTAGTTATTTCAAAAACATGTATCTCAAGATATAATATCCTATGGATTATTATAAGTATGATATATATGGGTTGTGATGGATTGAGGTCTAATACGCATGAGTGAATTATAGTGGCTCTTGAAAATTACTATGTTACTATCTATAGATTAATATCAAGATGATTATGAGATGATGTGATGCAAGTGGTATATAGTATGTTATGATGGGATGATGTGATTCATAGGTTTCATGTTATGATATAGTTTCCCATGTGTCTTCGACTATGCCTACTTTTGGGGAGAGATGGCTCAGAACATGCAATAGTGGTGTATAGTGAAAAACCCATGGGTAATCATTATTGGGGTACCTTTTTCTGACATTATGTTAGATATTATATTATTTATTGTATGTGATACTTGGTTTGAGATCCATGATGAGGTTGGTGACATAGAATACCTATTTAGGTGAAAAGTTAACATCTTTTTGTGTTCCCTTGGATTTAATTTTCTTTCTTTATCTTTTACATGAGTGGTTATAAGGAGGATCCTACGAAGTATACTTATTATTCTCACCTTATATATAAAAAAACTATATTTTTTTTCTAAAATTGGTGGTTGGTGATCATGTTGGACAATACTATCTCATGGAGTTGTTCATGAGCTATTTGGGATATTAGGTTGTTGTAGAGAATTTTCTTTTGGTACTTTTAGTTTCCTTTGAAGTTGTTCAATTGCATGAAATTACATGTAGGTATTGATATATCACTTTACTTTTGTTATGATCATAATTTTTTGGGTGTTTCTATCTTATCTCTCATTCTACACGTTCTCTTAGAGGGAAATGCCTCACATGTGTCTGTATGATATACCCTTTGTGTTTATTGTCAACCCATGGCCTATTAGAGGTGGGATTTGAGTTTCATTATCTACCTTATCTAATTCATGGCCCAAAATGGGTTCCTTTGCGGGGAGCGGGTCATGAAATTTTATTCAATTAAGATAATATAAAGTAAAAACACATATTTTTTACAAGGTTCGACCTCAATATGAGGACCAAATCCTTTCCAGTTCAACTTATGTCAACTCATTAATTCTCCCACTAATAATTTTTTAAATAATTACAAGAATCTTGAGAATTTGGTAACCTTAACCCACGTTCTTCACTATATTATGCAATTGATGAGTCTTTATAATGAATCGTATGTTGATTTATCTCCCAGAAATCTCTTCCTATCTCCCGATAGGTATGTGGAGGTTTTTATAATAAAACCCCCAATATATAATTATTCTCCTAAGGCTTTCTCTTTGATGAAACTTAATCTAACCCATGATCTTACACTATACATTTCATTCACTTAAGTCGTATCCTCCTTCTAGTATAATGAACTTTCAGATATCTCACTGCCTTGGAATTTGATGTCTTGAACTTCTAAAGCTAGTTCTTGATGTTAGCCTATCTTTCCGCTTTATAATCTTCTAGATTTGGAGAACTCATTCAGAACATTGGAACTTCAGTTTTTATGATTTCAAACATCGAACCTTCTGATATTTTGGTGGATGTTCTTGATTAATTAATTAATCTTTTTTATAATCAATAGCTCTCTTAATTCTCTTCACTTTTTCTTCTTAACTAATGTTTTCTTTCACCTTTATATAGAAAAACTTCCTTCGATAGATATGGTTAATGAAATGGTTACTATATGAAATTCCTTCAATCTCAACTATTGAATTGTTTCACTTTTATATATTATGAAGATATCGGTATTTGAATCCATTAAAGCTTCCAAAAAACATAGCATAAAAAATCCAAAACACATACAAAGATCTTTTATTGAATCATGAACTTACCTTACATGAATATCAAACTTTGAATGCCCATCTCAGTATCACTCGAGTTTTTGAAATTAAAAAAATATAATTTCCTTATGGTATCTTTGGGACAATGTTATTATGATGAAATTAATATGTTCATTCTAGTTGAGACTTTTCCAAAACTCAATCTTATATATAATATATTACTTTTAACATTCTCCAACATGATAAATGTGATTTCGGTGGAATCCATGTGTTGTACCTTCATTTAGTTAAAACATGACTTGCAACATCATCTATTGATAAACTCAACTTCATCTTTAAACTTTCAATGTTATGATATTACTCTTATCTGGAATTAACTCATATTTTTATCATCATATATTTTGATCATCATATATTCTGATCCTGTTATCCTACATCATAAGCTACTTTATTATTCCATACATCTATGATTTCCTATCCCCTTACACGAGATCAATCACTTTTAATTTCATTTCTTCTGAACATAGGATTTACACCAAACAAATTTTATCAATACAACTGAATTTATTTATTTATAGTGATTTGAACTTTATTCCCACTTGGAGTCAATATTTATCAAATTGATCTTATCTTTGATCACTGTTGTTTTTTCTCTGAAGTAATTTTATTTCGATGAAAGAACAATATAAAATATGAATTTTTTCTTTTGAAACCTTTAGCGATTAGGTTTTCTCAACATGTATGGAGACTTTGAACTTTATTTTACACCTACTACAACATTTATATTTTGTGAACTCATAAAAAAAATAGATCATCCTTTCAGAATATCCTTTTGGAGTTTTGATCACTTCCATAGTTCGGGTTTCTCAACATACTTTGCAACACAATATTTCAGAGATAATTAATCATATTATGTTTAGTGCATCTTATGGTGGTGTTTCAATTCATTCATTTTCCATATATACTAAAAATAATCTCTTTAAATTCCTCAATAATGAATCAATTTGAATTTATTAATTATTTAGTGTGGTTCATCCTTTAAATCATCATGGTTTATTCTACTTTACTCCTTTTTTAGATGGTTTTACCTTCAAGTTTACATTATTCAAAGGATCTTCTTCCAGAATATCCTTATGAATATTCATTAGGGTATTTAATCTCCCTATCTACTAGATTAATTGTTCAATGGGTTCTTTAAAATTTCCCAATTATTTGGTACTATAATCTTATAAATCACCATATCTAGGAATCTTATTTCTACAGTTACAATATGATAATCTACAATCATATGATTTAAATGTATGCTTTTAGATTTAAACATTTCCATGTATTTCTCCTTCATCCATAAAAAAATAACTCTACTCTTCTTCTTAGTTTCAATCATCTTTCAT
The DNA here is from genome assembly GCA_963277665.1 of Viscum album. NCBI lineage: Eukaryota > Viridiplantae > Streptophyta > Magnoliopsida > Santalales > Viscaceae > Viscum > Viscum album. Next base: position 724,523,717 of record OY728167.1, on the reverse strand, counting down.
ATGTATTTATTATATCTACGGTGTTCCCTATTCCATTGGTTCCTCCTGGAATAATTTCTACCAAAGGAATTATTCTAGAACATCCTTACGAAGTTTTTCCTTTAACTTACTCATTGATTTTTTTCAAAAATTATTATAAAAAAATAAAATATATCATCATCATAATCATGCAAAGATAAGTTTAGTTTACATTTTCTACCCAAGAAAAAATTAATATAAGTAATAAACATATTATGATAAGTTCATTCAAACATGAAATATCCGTTATATCAATGAAAAAACTCCTTTAATCTACTTCTTGAAAGAAAAATCAAGATTGAATTAATTACTTATTTTATGACCTATAATATTGTTTTTAAAAAAACATATAGTTTATATAATATATTTATCAGAATAAAAGAATTTAATTATATAACATTTCAACTATTCTTTTTAGAATTCTTTAGTTAATCAAAACAATTCCATCATATGAAACAAATATCCATTTATTATTCCATATTTTCCCTCTATGTTTCAATGAAATTAGATTAAATAAACATTATTATAATTCCGACTAACTTTTATGAAGTTACTAGTAATAGGAGTAGATTAAATTAAGCTTCTCATTCATTGATTAATCATAAAGATTAATTTTATGATGATGATGTAATTTATATACAAAAAATGATTTTAACGTATGAGAATAATTGTATATAATTTCTCATTTAGGAATTTGAATGAAAGTTCTCACAAAAAAATGATGTCCCTAAAAATCATATCCTTTTAGTGATCTAAGATCCATATTTCATTAATAAATGATTCCTCTAGGAATTTCCTCTCTCCAAATAATTATATAGGTAAAGAAACATACAAATCATAATATTTGTGACACTTGGATCCTTGATTGGATAACTCTTCATTCAAATCCATTAAATGAATTCACTAAATATAACTATTTATCCAAATCCATCATATGGATTCACTCAACTCTATTACTTTGGTATCGTTACTAACAGATTCCCAGCTAATTATAACCTAAAGAAAGCACCAAAAAAACTAACAAAATACAATCTATTGGAACCCTGCTAGGGAATAACCTACCCAAGGATGTTCTAGTGTTATCTATTACTTTCCTCCCTTACACAATTATTCATTGGAACCATTTTAAGGAAGAACCTACCCATGTATGATCTATAGTTATCTATTACTTTATTTCCTCACACAATATACTTTAGTGGGACCTTTCTAGGGAATAACCTACCTAGTTCGATGATCGAAATCCTGAAAAGTATCAATTCAGAAGGAATCTCACACTTAGTATTTAGTGTTTTTTCAGTCTTACAAATTTAATATACATCAAATGTATATTAAATTCATAACTATTACATCATATACAATATTTTTTATTCTCATATATTATTCATTTTTGTCCATGCATGATTCTAATGATTTAGTTTTCGAATCCTTATTCCAATGTAAATATTATTGTGTCCAAACCCACATTAATGCGTAACTCTTTAATTAACCCACAATTTTGTGTTACTCACCCAAAAATATAATCCAATCATATTGATACATTTCCAAATGAAATATATGAATAAGGTACATGAAATATTAATTTAATGGTATAAAGTTATATGAGATTGAAAATATCTCATGAGTAAGCCCAAAGGGACATATAACCAACCCCATTACCCTTTCTAGATATGACATGACCTCCAGACCGGTAGGTGATTTGACCCCATGTTTCTATACCCTTGGAGACTTTAATTAAGATAAAATTCAATTCATAATATCTCTAGCTCTTAATATGCACAAAAAAATATTTAACAACTATTTTAAATCTCATATGTTTAAAAATTAACTGAGGTAAAGGTAGATGAAAACTAAATTTTACAGAGACAATACCTACCATGAAATGTAGGGTTCTTACTCATAGAATTTGTTTAATAGTTAAACTAAAAAGCACATTCAATTCATATTTCTTAAACAAAAACAATAATATAAAATTAATTTAATAAATAAATAAATAATTTATTTATTTTACAAAAAATAATATTACTATTCATGAAAAATCGAAAAATAAAAGCTATCTATAAAATGTTTATAAGTTATAAAAACATCATGAAAAATTACACAATCTTGAATATAATTTTTTTTATTCCTTTTAATATGAAATATTCATATATTTTATATTATTTTCCATTTATATAATATTTAATGAATGAAAAACATTTTACAATTCATTTTTTATTGTGTCAACCATTTACATAATCTAAATGTCATATACATTTTCATTATTTAAATCGCTGATCAAGTTTTTTTATGATCTAAATAATATCCAAAAAACACACCTTCAATTTGAACACTTAAAATTTATTTAATTGTGAACATTTCCTAATTATAAATATAAACTCTTTTATATTTTGTCCAATATTTTAATTTAAAAACACTTTATAAATCACCCCTTATGATTTCCAACTAAACCCATTTATTTCTAGAACATAAGACATTCCATATAATTTTAGTAAAATGAATTTTAATATCAACCATTAATATTTTGGGAATAGGTTTCATAAAAATTTATTTGATTAATTATAAATAATTTAAAACTAATTATTTAATTTAAAAATACCTTATAAATTAAATATTCCTCGAATAAATTTTATCATGATTTAAAAACATTTTATAAAACATTAAAATCCTTAAAAGTTTTAAAATCACTTCTTCATAACGATAACCTCTCTTTACCATTACACAAAAACTCTTTGTAAGTGTAATCCACTCTTTACCTTTATTTAAGCTATTTGGGACCCCTTGTGTAAAGGTAATTTAGTGTTAACTTTTATATAACTTATCATCATAAATGAATCTAAGTGAATAACTTGACACATCTCATATGTGTAAGAGTAAAATATCTGTACCTTTATCTAAACCATTCAAGCAATGTTAAGTCACATATTACCTTTATTAAAACTATTGACTTAAATGTATGAAAAAAACCACCTTTATATGAACCCTTCACATATATGTAATTCTAAAGGTAAACTTTGTGTAAACACTCTAATAATGGTAAATGTCATATTACCTTTATGTAGGTCTCATAATAGTTTGAAGTACTATAACAGTTTTATGAAAACACTATTCTTCATTTCTAGTTATGATTTTATCAAAAAATAGTAATTCAAAAACTTTTAAATAATGAAGAAAAAATCTTTGATACCACTGACGATTTTTTATTGATCATATAAAGATAATTGGAAGTAGCGAAAACCCAAAACACATGAATATATATCTTCATGAACTCAATGTGTAAGTATAACAGAAAAAAAGCATCACATATTACCTAGAATTCTTGTACAACAATATACATATTCCTTGAATTTGTGAGAATATTTAAGGAAGAGCGTATGGAGTTTTGTAAAAAAGTATCCTACCTCTTAGTTATTACACTACCTAAAGGATCCTTCATTTTATTAAGAGGATACCTAAATTATGAAGGTGTGATAGCACCTTCATCAAGAATGATAAACAACACTTTATAAATTTGATAACTTAATAATCATTTTATGAAACTGATGATAAAAAATCATTCAAACAAAAAAAATTCATCCACCCCCAACAAAAGAGATCATATATATTTTATAGGTGAATATAGTGACTCCTTATTCATAATGAATCTTATGTTTTATTTCCCATTATATATAATTTAGTGTACTCATTTCAATGAATAAATGAAATTATTTAAATGAACCAACTCCTTGGATCAAAACCAATGAAACCATTTGGGAGAGATGTTTCATTGCATGAAGCTATATATAAATATCATTCATATTTAAACACACACACACACACACACATATATCATATATATATATTTATATGTATCATATATATATATTTATATTATAATCATGCATCGTATACTTAATTCATTATATTCATGTGTTCACGTATCTTATGCATGTATTTTTAGTGTACATTTAACAATGGAAACATAATATTTAGTTTTTTCTGACCTCTGCTTTGGTTTTTTTGGATCTATAAGCTTGAATTTATAGGTTAATTATATTTTATATCTATAAAGTGTTAGAATTATAATAAAATCAATGTATTTATTGAGTATTGAACCATGAGTAGTGATAATTGGAATTGGAATGATCTGTGGCTTTAGGGCATATTCTCTTTCTAGAAAAGTTGGTTTTGGCTAGTTCTCACATCGTGCCTTCACTTATAGGGGGTTTTAGTTTCATATAATTATAATAATTTATATAGATAATTTAATATTCCTTATGATATGATATTATATAGGGTTATTTATTTTATGGAGAAATTTGGAAGACAAAATTGATGAAAATATAATTAGTGAGATGTAAAAAATAAATAAATTTGAAGGGAATTTAGATGGTAAAAGGTATGATTAATTAGGACCCCAAGGAGAGTTCCACTTAGAACCCCAATTACAATGATTCTATAAAGTTTCATCACTCCTTTCATAAGTTTTTCTTACATTCACCTTAGAACACAAGGGCCAAAAGTATATAAATACTAGAAAACACTTAAATTTGTATTAAGCTTCTTGGAGTACAAAGTATGTGGCTATTTATAGACAAATGGAGGATCCACATACCAAAAAACTAGTTAAAAAAAGTCTAAAGTATAATTCAATATTTTTTACTTTCTTTATGCATGTCTATGAATTTATGGGAAAAAATTTCTATCAATAAAATGTTTTAGTACCACCACAAAGACTTTGAAGATTCCCACCTTGACATTGGATATAAGTGGCCCACCCTTTTTGAAATTGATGGATTATTTTTTATAAGTGGATTGATATTCATAGGATCATATGGGTGGGACTTTTCAGTTCATTTTATAGATTTAAAAAGAGTGATTTTAGTCCTATTTTATCCTCTCATGCATGCATGGCGGGCATTATCTTGAAAATTTAGAACTTGGACACGTAAAGACTATTTCATCCTCCTTAATATAGCTCTTCTCACTGGGGATCCAATTACTTGTAATAGATCCCATGAATTTAGAAGTTTGAGTCTTGAAGTTCTTCACCTATATTACTCCTTTAATTCTTCTCACTATCAACAAAATGTGTTCCATAATTATCTCCCTCTTAAAATGAATCTTCCTCAAATATGAATAATGAAAAAAAGAAAGATCAATGTAATTAAAATATGTACTAACATTTCCCTAAACACATAAAAGGTTAATATTTCAGGCATTTTCATTAATCCTATATAAGACTTGGAATGAACCATATCCAAAGGATGTAATTTATAATTTCTTGGGGTTGTAAATCACTCATTCCTCAAATGTACACACACCCAATCCCCGAGATCAAGAAAAACCTTACGTGGATCGTTGTTTAATTTTTTCATATTTTATATTTATTAATTCAATATTTTATTACACTTTGGCATAAAATTTTGGTTCAACAGTGATAGAAATTAAGACTAGAGCTGGGTGAATAGTGTTTTTCAAAAATTAAAAACAAAATAACAATAGTTTCTTTAATTAAAGTTATGTAGCGAGATCTATTTTCAAGATATGAAATTAAGAATAAATAAAAATAAAGGAAACATATATTTATAGTGGTATGTATCACCAAGATCCCAATACATTTCTTAACCTTATATACTCTACAAGAAGATCGATACCCACAAAGAAAATAACTTTTAAATGTGTGATATCCTATTATAGAACCTTCCTTTTATAATACCCATAGGCATGACCCTGTATTTTTATAGGAGACTAAACCTAGTACATGACTTGAATCTTTTTCATGAGTCACAAACCAGAAATACTTTTATGTGGTATAAGAATAAAAATAAACAATACATGCATTTGATGGGTAAAAGCATAAAACAAACACGAAAAAAGTAAAAGCATATAAAGAAAAAATAATATCAATCAAAATAAATATAAAGAAAACCCATATTATCGTCAAATTATATGGAATACAATAAAGCTTCATGATCTTTGATCAATTCAATATAATAATGGTCAAATATTGATGTTCATCTGTGATCATAGCAAAGGAACAAAAGTTACAGAAGTTTCTTGATCGTATGATAGAAGAAAAATTGTGTAACACCATTTTATTTTTGAAAAGTAATATTGAATTAATTGTATATAGTTATTTTATATTTATTGATCATATATCAAAATTATTAATCCCGTAACATCATTAATTGAATGATTTACTCAGAGTTTCAACAGAACCAAACACTACAAGCCACATGTTAGCAAATAACAACAAAATATCATTGTTACCTATAATTTGAAAATGCAGTTCTCATTAACAAAGAGTTAATTCATTCTTATATTTCTTCAAGAAACTTGTTAAAAATAGTTCTAATATATTCATTAATTTAAATTATAATATTTCACATAATTTAAAACAAATCCTCTTATAAAATTGCAATGAAAGAAAAATTAAAATATTACGGAAAACATAGAATCAGTTGAATAACATAAAAAATATAAATTTCATACGAATTTCAACGATATTTTATATTCAAAAATTTATAGAAAAATTTATTATGATATTTAATTATTTTATAAATCATTAAATTAGTCAAAACAATATAGACAATGATGAAGTAAATTTTTTTTACAAAAAAATGACACTAAAACAGCGTATCATAAAAATATAATTTTTCAAGAAAATAAAAAAAATTTAGAACTGATTGTGTGAGAAAAAAACCTCATACTCAGTATTCATATTGTGAACCTCATGTTCGGTATACTAATCCTGAAATCACAATCACCATAAAATCAAACATGTCTTTAGTAAAAAAATATATGCAGACATAATGAAATACTCTTGGTATGTTCACCTTCATACTCTTGATAAGGTTAGTTGAACCATAGTAAGTGGAATGATATTGGTATAATAATGTAACTCTCATGATAAGTTCACTCACATGATAGGTTCAATCATTATAAGGTGGAAGGAATCCTTAAAATAAGGTTACGTACTACAATGAAAGAGCATTGCTGCTACTCAGTGCCACTGGGTGTCGCTGAACCAGGTTGAGCTTCGAAGGGGATACGACCTTAAGTTAGTATCATGTGCTGTAGTCCCACATCATATATCCAGATGGTTGAGCCTATGATATATTATTCAACTTCTATCCTAAAACCATTGAGATTCCAATAGGGGATCAACACCTGCAAACCTCTATCCACTCACCTAGGCTTTGTCCTTCCAGCATAGCTGGCCTAATTCATACGCTCATGGGAACACTCCTTTAGTCCTTATACTCAGGCCCACTACTACCAATGTGGCTGTCCCCTAGGTTGACTCTCCCACTGGGTTGACCCCTTGGTTCACTTATGTGGTTGAGGTCTATCCCGGGCTAGCCAGTTTGGCCCTTAATTTTTTACTATAAGACACAAAGAAATGTTATAAGAGATATAAATGAATAACATCGAAAATTAATATTTTAAGAAAACATTAAACATTTAAACAAAAAAATAGGAAATGATTATTTATTTAATTAATTTTAAAATAATATATAAGAGGAGATAATATTTTATCAAAAAAATCTATTAAGGAATTTATACATAGATTCAAATTCCAATAATCTCCCCGTTTTTGTAAATTAAAAAACATAACATTTTAAATTTTTTTTAAAACATTCTCCCCCTTTCTGAAATTTATCAAATATAAATTAAAAGTAAATCTTGAAAGAATTATTCCTCTTAAAATTTTTCAACAACATAGAATTTACAATGAATAAATCTTTCAGGAAGAATAATATTCAGTTACATTACATATGTAAATAGATGATGAAAAGTGAGGCCAACATAATCAAAGAAGTAATTAAACTAAACAAAAATGTTAATATTCAAGAATACCCACTTCGAACTTCATTTTCTCAAATTTTAAATAATCAAAATGTTTGGTGAAAAAATTCAGCATTTTTTTTGTATGAACAAATTCAAAACATATATCACATTTATTTTTATGACCCCTCAAAAAATGAAATATATAATCTATGTGTTTTGTTATAGATTGTTGCTGTGTTTTTTAAATTAAAATAGCACCATAATTATCATATAATATTGGTATTTTATCAAAAAAAATATTAAAATCCAAATATTGTTTTTATCAATATACATTTTTATAAAAAAAATGCAGCAATAACATATTTAGCATTAGTAGTATACAATTCTACTGGCCATTGTTTCTTAGAACTCCAAGAAATTAAACTTTTAACCCATAAAATGACACATACCTATTCTACTTTTCCAGTCAAGACTGCAAAATCCAAATATATAATTAAAGGAAATAATAGATCAAAAAATATAATTTTAATAAAAAAATAGTTATTATAGTTCCCTTATTATATATAATTACTCTTTTAAAAATTTTAAGATGACATTCGATAGGTTTGGACAGAAATCTTACACATAAAAAAACTTAAAACATTATATCTAGTCTAGATGTAGTGAGATACAATAAACTGCCTATCACTCCTCTATACAATTTAATATCAACTATATATCTATATTCAACCTTGTCAAATTTGTAATTTGTACTCATTGGTGTTTTCATAGTATTATTAGAATCAAGTCCAAAAACTTTTAACATGTTCTTTAACATACTTATCTTGAATAAATATATTAACATATTCCCTTTGATTAATTTTTAAACCAATAAAAATATAAATTCCCCCATTAAGATCATTTAAAATTCAATTTTCATTAGATTAGAAAATCATTACATAGTAAACCATCTATTGAACCAAATATCATATCATTAACATAAATCTATATAATTAGTATATCATTTAAAACTCTCTTTATAAACATGATTGGATCAAACATTAACAAATTCATATATAATTAAAATTCATGTTAGTATTTTATTCCAAGCTAGAGGAGATTTCATTAGACCATATAAAGATTTATTACGTTTCAAAACGTGATTTGGAAACTTATAAATTTTATTTCTAGGGGGTTGTTTAAAATAAATTTCCATATAAATTATTCCATTTAGAAATTCACTTTTTACATCCGTATGAAATAATTTTATATTTTCAAAACAAGAAGTGTCTAATAAAATTAAAATATCTTCCATCCTAGAAAATGGAGAAAAATAATCTTCAAATTAAATTCCCTATTCCTGGGAAAAAGCTTGAGGTAATATTTTTCATTATTTTTAACAATGTTTCTAGCTTCATCAAGGTAATTACAAAAAATCCTTTTAGTTCCTATTATAGTATTATCATTTAGCATGTCAAACAAAGTCCACATTTTTTTTCCTTTCTCATAGATTTAATTCATCATTAATATATTTAATCCAATTTCATTCAATTAGAGAATTATCAATGTTGAAACTAACATAATCAACAAAAAGGAAGAGTTTTCATAGTAAAGTAAAACAAATTTTATGGTTTGTATACCAGATTCTACATTACCAAATACTTTTTCAATTGGATGATTTTTATGAGTTTTTTATTCCTTAGGATTAGTTTTAGAAGATATATTCTCCCCATCAATCAATGCATTCTTGTTTTCATGGACAATATCTTCAATAAAATTTAATTCTTTAAATTCATTATCACCTTTGTCTAAAAAATAATTTTTCATGTTATCAATATTTTCATTAAACTTTACATGTATTGAATCTTCAACAACTAATGTTCTCTTTTTAAAAAATCTATAAGATTTTCTAGTATTGGAATATCCAAAGAATATACCTTCACCACATTTAGAATCTTTTTTTCTATATTATATTTTTTATTTAAGATGAAAAATGTGAAACCAAGTTCCCTAAAATATCCAACTTTTGGTTTAAACGCTTTAAAAAGTTCATAAGGGGTCTTATTTAGAAACAATATAATAGATAATTTATTTAAAACATGAAAAGATTTATTTATAGATTTTTCCAAAAATATATTGGAATACTAAATTCCATATGTACTATTATAGCCATTTCATATATACATCTATACATTCTTTCAAAAACACCATTCTGTTATGGTTTTCCAGGTAAAGAAAAAACAATGTATGTATCGATTTTCTGAAAAAAAAAATCAAATTATAAATTAAAAGATTCACTACCTCTATCACTTATAATAGAGATGATTGGAAAATTCTTGATGTTTTTAATAAGATTAAAAAATCACATAATTTGGTTTAAGTTTCTTTTTTTTATAAGAAATAAATCAAGACAAATATACTTTAATCATCTACAATTACAAATACATACTTATTACCTCAAAAAATAATATGTTTTAGAGGTCCAAACAGGTCTACATATAATATTTCTAAACATATAGTATCACTAAAATCATTTATAGATTTAATAATTTCTTTATGAGGCTTACCATTTTAATAGAAATCACATATAATGTACTTACTTGTATGTAATTTTGGCATATGAAAAAATAGTTTATTCTTTGACAGCTTTTGAAATAGTTTAAATATTGCATTCCAAAGCCTCCTATTCCAAAAAATTTCATCTTTTTCAACAATATTCAAACTCTTAACCTATTTTTTTGTTAGATCAGAGAAATAAATAGTGTAAACATTCTCTTTTCTATTTGTTGAAAATAAAAAATATTTATTTTCCAAAATAGTACATTTAACATTTTCAAAAATAATATTTAATCAATCATAACAAAACTATGATATACTTATTATATTGTGTTTTAAACCAATTAAAAAAATAAATTTTAAATAATAATAGTTTTATAAAACTCATCATTATGAATACCTTTAATATGACCTTTAGTGTTGTCTCCAAATGTGATAAGGCCTCCAACAAATGAATTGAAAGATAGAAAATTTAAAATCCAACCATCATGTGCCTAGAGTAGACACTTTATAAATAGAATGAGTCTTTGATACTTCTAAGGAATATTTTCTGAATATAAAAAATCAAATATATTGTTTTGGTACCCATGCTAACTTGGGTCAAACGAGATTAGTAGTATAAAATTTTGGAACCAAATCGATTTAATGCATTTATTAGGGGGTTACTTAGAAAATAAATCTATATAAATTAATGTTATAGTATACCCAAATGATTTTATAAATCATATTAAACATTATTTAACATAATTCCATTTCATTATCCATTTAAAATAGGTTACACTGTAAATACTTTCTTTTGAGATTTTAAAAACGTTAGTCTTATTTATCCTTGGAGAAAAACTATTATAACCAAAACCATTATTATTGGTTTTTAGTCTCATCAAAGAAATAACTTTACCATATATTTATTTAACTTGAAAAAACTTAGATAAATTCTCATTAATATTGACTTGTTCTTTTTTCAAATTCTTATTCTTATTTTGAATAGTCTTTAAATATGTATAAACTTTCACATTAGATCTAGAAGCCGAGTTTCATAATTTATTATTTTCATGATTAATATTATTAAAATTATTTTTATCTTCAGTTAAATAATTATGAACTAAATTATATCTTATTCATTTATCTTTATAATTAACTTCCATAAATTCTTTACTCTTTCAATTTACCCTTTTATTTTTTTAAACTTTGAGTCATAATTATCTTTATATTTATCATATAGGGAAAGAAAATTTTTATATTTTCACATTCTCTTTTTATTTTATCATTCTATTCAATGACATTATTTTTTCAATTTTTATATTAGTGTACATTTCGATTATCCAGACTCCATTATTTCACAATTATTCATTTTTTAAGTAGTAGTTTAACATTGGAATTCAAAAAATCAAAATTTGAATGTGAATAAGAATAATTTTCATTTTCATTTTCCAATAAATCATTATGATATATATTAGCATGAGTAATTAATTTAGTGAATATTTAATTAGTTACCTCACACTGTATACCCCATAAAGAAAGGATCCATATATCTAGTTCACTTCCAGAATCACCGCTTGAGTCAAAATTGTCTCAGTAGTTCCGGCTTCCAAAAAATTCCTTCTTTAATATTTTATTTTTCCCTTGTCCTTATTTGGATGTTTGAGTTTGATGAAGTCTGTATTAAAGTTTAATTTCTTCCTAAACTCATAACACATTAATTCTAAAACATTATTATTATTATTAGAATTAACATTCTTGTAATCCTTTTTTATCTTTCTTGTGAACTGTCTATAACGCCTTTATTTTACATGAACATGAAAAAAAATCTTGCTAAAATAAATCATATCTTTGTAACTTTCTTGGAAATCAGATTTATAAGTGTTAGATATATCACTTACATTAGGCTTAAAATCTATAATTTGTCTATTTATAGACTACTCATTATCAATTTTTTCAACTCTAATTTATACTGGATCAGAGATCTTATTAGTTAATCTAAGGTGCACTCTTTAAATTTTTTTAATCTCATATATTTCCACCATCTATGAATTAAATATTTTTTGGAAGATCTATCAAGACTCTTTCAAATTTACCTGTGTTTTCTAATAATTGACCAAGAGAACTCATACCATTTTTGATACTATTAAACTGATGGAACACATAGTTTACTGATTCTTCATCTCCCTTATTGAAGTCCTTATATTCTTCTCAGAGTATTCCTATATTGGTTCTCTTGAGCTATTTAGTATCATAATGAGAAAATTAAATTATTCTCCACATATCATGTGATTTCTTACATGATGATGCATGCCTATATATACTACTACTTATAGCACATTAAAAAAATTAAATTTATAATTCAAAAAATATTTCACCATGTCATTACTGACCTAAACCGTCGTTGAAGTCGGTCAAAGTTTAAAATTTATATTCCTACTAACTACTGTATATGTGGCAAGCAGGGTCGAACCCACAGAGAAGGCTATTTTGGCCACTACTTTCTAAAGAAAAACTCAGTAAGCTCCATTGTTGTTAGCAGTGGAGTAGTTTTCTTATCTTTTTTTATATCTTTTAAATTTTTTTATGTTTTTATAAACAGCAACGTAAAACTACAATTCCCTTGAAAAACTCGTGCTACCTACACTAAAACAGAATACAACTGAAAGAAAACTGCAATGAAGAAAATAAGATGCTGATAAAAGACAACAGTAAAGAATGCTCAGGGTTCATCCTAGTCTACTGGTTTAAATTGTTCCTCTTTTTCATGTAAAAGTACTGCTTCGTACCACTAAAAAGAGACAACTTAATTCCCTCGCCAGGAGTTAAGTTGTGGAAATTGTTCAACTTAGAGTTCTCCACTCCAAGAAGTTCAACTTCAGACAAATGAATTAAAAAGAACAGCAATAAAAACTCGCTGAATGATTACAGAGTTCAGAAAATTTAAGTGCATGTGGTACGGAGCAGAAAAGTGTAATTAGAATTAATCTCGCCGATCAATACTAATCACAGAAGAATGAATTAACGAGAAGGATGAAATTGATTACCAGTAGAACTAAAACTCTCCCCGAACTAAAATTTTGCTGACTATACTATTCATTATTACAACAGTCATAGGAAACAATTCAGAAACAGAGTACAAAAGTTTAAATCGTGAGGGAGAAGGAACTCCCTAAAAATTCTCTCCTCCTAAGTTCCTGGACTGCACTGCTCAGCATCCTCCCTTGATCGTCTCCCCCCGTGTAAATGTATGAATGTCTCCATCAATGAATGTGTCGCTCTAGAATCAGAATGGAAGAGTCGCCCAAAAAAGCTGCTTGTTCTGCTTAAGTACTCTCTGTCATCCACTACACGTCAATGCTCAATCTCCGCCGACTTCAAAAGTTCTTTACCAGCGCACCGCAAAATGTGCATTTTTTCGCGACCGAAACGTCGCGCAATCTTTTCTCATGTAACTAACTTCGGTAAAGTTAGTTGTAAGTACCTGGACATGTTTAAGTCCTTTGAATGAACCTGCACAAATAAATAAATAAATAAAAAGGGTAAATAAATAAGGACCCAAAGAAAGAAAACGTGGTTATTTTTAAAGTCGAGTGTTATATTACACTTTGAAAGTTAGTCATAAGTTAATTGTTAGTTATTATTTACTTTTAATTCATTTATAAAATTATCCATTAAATAATACTATGGTAAAACATAATTTATTAAAAAGTTATTAATTTAATTAAGTTTATAAATTATTTACTAAGTTATTAATTTTATCCATTTTTAAACTAAGTTATTAAATAATAAGAACACAAAAAAATAAATAAATAAATAAATATTTTAAGATTGTTTCATTAATTTTATTATTAGAATTAAAGAAATTAAATTGTTAGGTTAATTAATTAAATAGTTAATTTTAATTGAGTAATTAAAATTATTACTTAAGTTATAATTAAATTAAAAAGTATGTTTTATAAATTATTTATAATTGTTATTAATTCTAAATTTATACTATTAAAAGAAATTAATTAATTATCAAAACGTATTATTAATTTAGTTTTATAATTTTAATTTATAATTTATATATTTAATATTATATTAATTTTAATAATTATTTTTTTATTAATTTGACTTTGTTAAAGTTTCTTTAACTTTTATGTAAAGTTAGCTTATTTGAAATTTACCTTTTGTGTTTTATTTCTTCTTTTACTTTTACTTTAATTTTATTATTATTTTTATCTATTATTATTTTATTTTTTTATTTTTCTTGACTCTTATTCTTCCCTCCCCCAATTTGGCGCAGCAAGGGGGAGGGTTTTTGTGCTCTGCTTCTTCCCGCGAGCAGTGGCGCACTCCTCTTCTCCAATGGCAGCGGCGCAAGGGTAGCAGCACTCCAGTCTCGGCTTTCCCTCCTCTTGTAGTAGGTGTGCGGCGCGGCGGATCTCCCCTGCTCAGCGCAGTAGCCCAGTGGCTCCTCCTCTCCTCCAACGGCAGCAGCGCAAGGGCAGCGGCACTCCAGCACAACAGACCCACGGCGGACAACAACCTTTCTTCCACGATTCCAGCTGCAGCGGACTTCCATTAGCGGCGGAATGCAGCTACCCTGCGGCTCTCCTTGCACTTAACAGCACAGCGGCAGACAGCAGCAGCAGCATCGACTCCAACCAGCGCGGCGACTCGCGATTCCAGAAGCAGCGTGTACTGGCCTCCTCATGCAGCAACCTCCAACGCAGCGTGGAAGACAGCAGCAGTGCGGTCTCCTCTTTAGCTCTGGAGCGGTGCACAGCAAGTGGTGCGACATCTTGGCATCGACTTCAACAGCGAAAACCATGGCGGACAGGCCTCTCAGCTCCAGCGGCATGCCCTTTGTGGCGCGGTGGGACTCATCCTCAAGTGGTGAAAGTGAAGAGCAGGGAAGTCACCGGTAGAATGACGGGGAAAAACCTAACGGTGAGGGTGAGAGAAATTGATTATCGGTGAGAAAAAATAAGAGGGCAATCAGTGAGATGCGTGAGCTACCGATGATCGGTAGCTGAAGCTACCGTTAACCAGTGAGGTCATCTATCGGTAGCTAGGCTACCGATAGGATGCAACCAGTTGAGCTACCGGTAGCTGCAAATACCCAGAACACCACGAGGCATAAATTGAACTAAGACTCAAATAAAGAATTAATTAAACTAATAATTAAATTGATAACTCATTAATTTATTTAAAACAATAGAATTTCGTAAAAACTAAAACAAACTAAAATATTAACTAATTAATTTATTAGCAAGATTAAATAATACAAAATTAAAGAATTAATTTAAACAAAAGAATTAAAAAGAATTAATTGAAATATGAAATTAAACTGTATAAAACTTAATTTATTTTAAAAGTTTAAATGAACAAAGTTAATTAATTAGATAGCACTGATAAAAAAAATGTTATGTTAGCGACTAACCTAAATCTTTTAAGCATAAAATTATACTATTAAATTAATGAAGTTAATTTATATTAATGGATGAAAATAAAATTAAATAATTAACTAAATTATAACAATGAAATTAGAGTTTGGAAAAGGTACTGGTGACAAGGTCACCGGTACAAGCAAGGTTACCGATACTAATAAAGGATCACCGTTAGAGCTCGTCTACCTTACCGGTAGACTAAAATAAAATAAAAATGAATTAAAACTCAATCTGCATACATAAAATAATATAATTAATGTTTTAAAACTCTTAATTAATTAATTAATTAATTATTTGACACATAAAATTAAGGGCGAACAACTTAATTTAACTTAAAACACTAATTATTTACTTAACTAATTTGCAGGATGACAAAACACATAAAATAACTTTTCAACCCTATTCTAATGTAACTAAAATAAAAGACTAATTATAAAAACAAAGTCTAAGTTAATTAATTAGAATTATGTTGATTAAATAATTGGTTAAATAGAAATTAACTTATTAAGAATCCAAGCCAAATTAAATTAACCTAACTAAATACTCACAGTTGTTCATAAAATTGAAGGGCTCACTGGTAGAAATCAAAGTCTACCGATAAGATATGAAAAAGATCTACCGGTAGGAAAGAGTATCGGTGACAATGGTCACCGATAAACAGCACCGGTAACCTACCTACCGGTAGAGAAAAAGGACCCCTGCTATCGGTAGCTCAGCTACCGATAGTCTAGAAAGCCGCGACAAGTTTTATATAACATTAAAAAAAATTAAATTAATTAAAAAAAAACTCAATGATTAGTAATAATAATAAGTTAAATAGAATAAACAAATAAAGATTTAACTAAAAAAATTGAAGATTAGTTATATTAAAAACACGTCAAGAATAAATCAATTATTTTAAGGTCCAAAATTACATAAAATGTTATAAAAAGTGAATAATTGACAAATTTATTTATAAAAATACAAAAGTGCATTTATTTATTAAAAATTGTTAAATTAATTAAATAAATTTTATAAAATGTAATAAAAAGATGTGGCAAACTGAGTAAAAATAAGGCCACATCAAATTCCCCCACACTTAAACATTGTTTGTCCTCAAACAATCACATGTTTTATCATCTTTGAAAAAGAAAAAAGTGAATAATTCAAATCAACTATGTTTAGAGAAGTTTCAACAGAGGACTCAAAAAGTGTGCTTAGGATATTGATCACATACCTCAAATAAAGTCTCGCCTAGAAGTACTACTCAAAGGGAACTCAAGTAAACCATGAATCATACATAAATGAAGGTGTCCTGCTTCATATATGACTCTGCCTAGTGAATCACTTCAATTCAAGCTCAATTTCTAAATTCAAGAGTGATAAAAGGTAAAATGAAAGTGGAATCAAAACCTTAACAAAAGGAACTTTGTACTTTGACTAATCCCCTTAGTACCAAAAAATACAAAAAAAATATATAATTTTTTTTGAAATCACTTTATTGAGTCAGCCCAAATGACTCCTATATAAACCAGTTGTCCCCTTCTTCATCTGGAGTTCATCATTCCCCTCACCTTAATTAATTCATTTTTGACCCTAGACACTTTATTTATTTTTCCCAAGCCATGTAATTTGTGCCAAGCACTGTGCAATGCACTTATTCAGAGTGTACAGAGGGCTTATAGTAAACAGAAATGCACCCAGCATCTAAGGTCTCAGAGATTCACCGTGGGATCCCAGATGCCCAGTATTACTCCAGTTTCAAAAGATTTATATAAAAACCATTTACATTGACTCAATATAAATGATCATTTTTATAAATTAAAAGAATGAAAAGGCTCCTCGGATAAAAGTCAAACTTCCAGTACCTAAAATTATGATCTTAAATCCACTAAAAGGTTTCCCATATCACTCTCAAAACGAGTTCCTAAACAAAATTCATTAAACCACTAAACAGTTCCACTCAGAAATCATCCACTACCACTCATTTCAGACTCAAAGAAAGACTCAACTTCCAATCAAGCACCATCCTAAGGCAAGACTCATTTGAGTGCAGTGTAAAGCCTAAAATTGTGAAAGAATTTTTGAAAAATTTTGACCATTTTTTTGACAAAAAGTTTAAAAGCAGTGGGAATTGATGAGCATTACAATTAAACACAGTTTAGCACAGTCAAGAATTGACCCCCTCCCCAACACTTAAAACCCAACTTTGTCCCCAAAGTTGACTTCTAAATATGGAGAAGAACAGTTAATCAATTATGGTTCAAAACAGATTTTCAATTTAGTAGATATATGACATGTATAAAGGGTCTCAATGAAGTTCAAAAATAGTGTTTTCCACAATAGTTAACTAAAATCAGGTTCATTTCAGACAACACACATGATTTAACATTCAGTCCAGTGACAAAGATTTTCATTAAAGCACAAAAGAAGTATATAATGTGTGGGTGTGCAATTAACTGGGTGTAAGCATTTTAAACAATAAGTTCAATAATATGTTCAAT
The DNA here is from genome assembly GCA_963277665.1 of Viscum album. NCBI lineage: Eukaryota > Viridiplantae > Streptophyta > Magnoliopsida > Santalales > Viscaceae > Viscum > Viscum album. Next base: position 724,505,497 of record OY728167.1, on the reverse strand, counting down.
ATAGTAGACAAAGTTCATGCCAAACACCTCAACGAAACAAGTAGATTAAAATGACCAGCAGTACGTACTTCCCCCCCACACTTAGTTTCATGCAGTGAAAATGTTTTATCACAATAGTGAAATTCAATTTTTTTTAAAGCATGGAATCTCAAGAAGATTTTTAATTCATTAGTTACACAACATGTAGAAGAATCTTATAATACAAGCAGAATTTTAAGCAAGTAGAATTCTATTTACAAAATCAGGAGCAGAAAAAATAAGTGCAGCTAGTTGAAGTACTTCCCTGACTAAGCTCTTGTCCAAAAATGACCATGGGAATTCCACTCCTTAGATGACAGAAGAAGCATTCCTAAAAACACAGAGTATATAGACCAGGAACAATTATCCAGCAAAAACAGAGCATATATAAGCATACAAAGCAGCACTTTATTCAAAGTAAAATAAGAACAGAACAAAAGTAAAAACAAAGAAAGAGCATGGGTTGACTCCCATGAAGCACTGAATTTAAAGTCTTCAGTTAGACTTTATTTAATTACAATTTTTTATTTATTTATTAACAAAACAAAAACCATGGGTTGCCTCCCATTCAGCGCTAGTTTTAAAGTCCCCAGCCAGACTTCATTCAAGAACAGTGAAAACAGCCAAACCTTTTGGCTACCCCTCAAAATTGAGTTTCAGTCTTTGCCCATTAACCAACATGGGTTTATTCTCTTCACCAACTATTTCCACAGCTCCATTCTTCAGAACTCTCACAACAGTAAATGGTCCAGACCACTTGGACTTCAACTTCCCAGGAAAAAGTTTAAGTCTAGAATTAAAGAGGAGAACCTTCTGTCCAGATTTGAACTCTTTAGTTTGAATGATAGAATCATGAAAATTTTAGTCCTTTCTTTGTAAATCAATGAATTATCATAACTCTCTCTCCTAATCTCATCAAGTTCACTCAACTCAAGCAATCTCCTCTCACCAGCACTCTTAAATTCAAAGTTCAGAGCCTTAACTGCCCAATATGACTTATGTTGCAACTCCACAGGTAAATGACAGCATTTCCCAAACAACAGCCTGTAAGGAGACATATCTATTGGGGTCTTGAAAGCAGTTCTATATACCCATAAATCTTAATCCAGTTTAAGAGACCAGTCTTTCCTAGAGTTTGACACAGTTTTCTCAAGAATTTGTTTTAGTTCTCTATTAGAAATTTCTACTTTTCCACTGGACTGTGGATGATATGGAGTACCAGTTTTGTGAACACAACCATATTTTTCCATCAAAGTTTTAAACTTTTAATTCTTAAAATGTGTTCCATTATCAGTAATAAAAGCTCTAGGTACTCCAAATCTTGAAAAGATATTCTTTTTCACAAATTTTATCACACTATTTGCTTGATTGTTGGGCAGAGCTACTACCTCAACCCACTTTGACACATAATATACAGCAACAAGAATATATTCATTCCCATGAGATGATGGAAATGGACCCATGAAATCTAATCCCCAAACATAAAAAATTTCTACCTCCAAAATACCCTTCTGGGGTAACTCCTGTTTCCTACCCACATTACCCAGCCTCTGACACCTATCACACCCAACCACAAAACTCCTAGAATCCTTAAAGAGGGTAGGCCAATAGAAACCAGATTGCAGGAATTTTTGAGCGGTCCTCTCACCCCCATGGTGACCTCCCCAAGGTGAAGAGTGACAACTTTCAAGAATAGAAAACATCTCTTCCTCAGGTACACATCTTCTAAGAATACCATCAGCACACCTCCTAAACAGTAAGGGATCATCCCACAGATAATATTTAAGATCAGAAATGAATTTCTTTCTTTGATTAATAGATAGATTTTTGGGAATGACACCTACTTCCAAGAAGTTGGCAAAATCTGCAAACCAAGCAGATTGCCTGACTGAAACAGTGAGCAGTTTTTCATCAGGGAAGGAAGAGTTAATCTCCCAATGATTTTCAGATTCAAGTTGAGTAACAGGAAGCCTAGATAAATGATCAGCAACTAAGTTTTCAGCTCCCTGCTTATCCCTAATCTCTAAGTCAAACTCTTGTAACAATAAGATCCATCCAATCAGCCTGGGTTTAGTTTCTTTTTTAGACAGCAAGTATTTTAAAGCAGAATGATCAGTGAAAATTATGACTTTTGAACCTAACAGATATTGTCTAAACTTTTCCAGAGCAAAAACAACCGCTAACAACTCTTTTTCAGTGGTAGTATAATTCTTTTGAGAATCATCTAGCAATCTACTAGCATAGTATACCACATGAAATTTCTTATCCCTCCTCTGTCCAAGGACAGCACCTACAGCCATGTCACTAGCATCACACATAAGTTCGAATGGTAGTTTCCAATCAGGTGCAGTGATGATAGGTGATGTAGTGAGTTTCTCCTTAAGCAGATTAAATGATTTCAAGCAGTTTTCATCAAAGTTAAATGGTGCATCCTTTACCAATAATGAACACAAGGGCTTTGTGATTTTAGAAAAATCCTTTATGAATCTCCGGTAGAAACCAGCATGCCCTAGAAAACTTCTAACACCCTTAACATTAACAGGAGGCGGCAGTTTTTGAATAACTTCTATCTTCGCAGTATCAACTTCTAAACCTCTCTTTGACACTTTATGACCAAGGAAAATACCTTCAGTGACCATGAACTGGCATTTCTCCCAATTTAGCACAAGATTGGTTTCAATACATCTCTCTAAGACTAACTCAATATTTCCTAAGCAAGTATCAAAAGTACTCCCCACTATAGAAAAGTCATCCATGAAAACTTCAATGATTCTCTCAATCATATCAGAAAAGATAGCCATCATACACCTTTGAAAGGTGGCTGGAGCTCCACACAACCCAAAGGGCATCCGCCGGTAGGCAAATGTTCCAAAGGGGCATGTGAAAGTAGACTTCTCCTGATCCTCTGGATCAACAGGAATCTGGTTGTAACCAGAATACCCATCCAAAAAACATAAAAATTCATTTCCAGCAAGCCTCTCAAGCATCTGATCAAGGAAGGGCATATGAAAATGGTCCTTCCTAGTGGATGCATTAAGCTTCCTATAATCAATACAGACTCTCCATTTTGTGGCTTTCCTAACTTGGACTTCTTCATTTTTTTCATTCTTTACTACAGTGAAACCTCCCTTCTTGGGGACAACCTGAACAGGGCTGACCCAAGCACTATCTGAGATGGGATATATCATTCCAGTATCTAACAGCTTGATTACTTCCTCTCTCACAACTTCTTTCATGTTGGGATTTAATCTTCTTTGACATTCTACCCTAGGCTTATGATCAGGTTCCATAGGAATTTTGTGCATACAGAATGAAGGACTAATTCCCTTGATATCAGCTATCGTCCAGCCTATGGCAGATTTAAACTTTTTCAAAACATTCAACAGTTTTTCTTCTTGGGTTGCATTTAGTTCAGCAGAGATTATTACAGGAAAAGTAGAGTTCTCACCTAAAAATGAATATTTAAGATGGGCAGGGATGGGCTTCAGTTCAAGATCAGGTGGTACTACACTCGAAGGAAGACTATTAGGCCTGGGAGGTCCAAGATCTTCAACATATTTCTTGTAAGGAGTATTAAAAGATGAAAGATTTTCAATTTCCAGTTCAGATTCAGAGATAACAGTGCTACTGTCCAAGTTAGGCAGTACTCTGTCCAGATTTTCCAAATTTGAATTCAGTAGGTTAATGAAAGAAGAATCATCTAATTGTCTTAACAGTTCTCCCTCAGTATCATCAAAGTATTCAGAAGTGTTGGTGTTAACAGAAACACCCTCAATTTCACTAAGAAAACTCCTAAGTTAAGAAACATAAGACTCTCCTACAACAGAAACTGGACAGTTGTCCAATTCTGGAAGATTTTCCAGTTTGGATGTTACAACAGAATTTTCAGTTTCTAGAACAGATTCACAAAGATTTTCAGCTTCACAAATGCTTTCTTCAACATAAGAATGATTTTCAGATTTTTAAATGAGTTCAAGTTGATTCTTATAAGAACATTCAGCTTCAAGAGACTCAATTTTTGAACAGTTTTTAGAGTAAGTTGGTTCCTTAATATTTTTAAAAACATTGAACTCTTCTTCTTGTTCACCAATTTTGAAGATTAGTTGACCCTTAGACACATCAATGACAGCACCACCTATGGCCAAGAAGGGCCTACCCAAGATGATAGGTACCTCTTGATCACACTCCATATCTAGAACAAGAAAATTAGCAGGTAAGAACAATTTCCCAACTCCAACTAGTAAGTCATCTACTCGACCTATAGGATGAGTAAAGGATCTATCAGCTAACTGTAGAATGACTGTGGTGGGTTGAAGATCACCCAACCTCAACTATCGAAACAGTGAGTATGGGAGCAGATTAATACTGGCACCTAGATCACACAAACAGTTCAGCTGACCAGAATTACCTAGAGTACAGGGGATGACAAAGCTACCTGGGTCTTTCAATTTTGGTGGGATTTTCTTTTGAAGCACAACACTGCACTCCTCAGTGAGGCTGTAGGTAGCAAATTCTTCAAGGGTCTTTTTATTTGATACAATTTTCTTTAAAGATTTTAGATAGGATGGGATTTGAATTAAGGCTTGGATAAAAGGGATGTTCACTTGAAGCTTAGAAAGAAGACCAAGGAACTGAAGAAGTTCAGCCTTGGTATTACTTTGAGGTTTCAGCTTTTCAGGGAAAGGGATGGGTGGGGCAAAAATTTTCAGAACAGTAGGCATGTCCCTCACCTCTTCAACAACCTTTTCTTTTCCTTTATTTTTTTGATTTTTAAAACAATATTCATCTTGATTTCCAGGTGAAAGGTTCAGATTCTCTTCATTTTCGACATCTTTCTGTGAATTTCCAGATTGTGAACAAAGCAGATTTTCATTTGCAGATTCAAACAGTTTCTCATTTTGAGCATTTTTTACAGTTTTTTCAGCAACATTTTTGAGTATTCAGCCCACTCCTAGTAACAACAGCCATGATATTCTCCCTAGGATTTAGTTCAGTGGTACTAGGAAACCTACCTTTATCCCTATAAGTCAAATCTCTAGCTAATTGGCCAAGCTGTGTTTCCATATTCTGCATTCTCACATCAATTTGCATCTTGTCTGACTCATATTGACTTTTCTGCTTATTAAGTTGAGACATGTATCTTTCCTCTTTTGAGTTTATTTTATTCAATATCTGATCCAATTTAGAAGATATTTGATTATCATTACTTCCTTGAACATTTGAAGACTCTCCCCTTTGTTGACTTTGAAAATTTGGTCTTGGTTAGTTCTGATAATTAGGGGTAGTTTGTTGCTTAATGACTCCTTGATCTTTCCATGACAAATTTGGATGGTTCCTATAGCCTTGATTGTAATTATTAGAAAATGGATCTTCTTTTTGAGGCATCCTAGGACCATAATTGACAAAGTTTAAATTTTCAGGTTGTTGGGAAGATAGATCAACATTAGGACAAAAACATTCAGAGTTCCCAAACATACCACATTGAGTCCACTGTTGCCTAAGAGATTGATACTGATTCTGGTTTTCAACTTGGTTAACAGATTGTTTTGAATTCTGGTTCATTAATGTTTGAAGTTGGTTAGTGATTTCAGCTAGTTGAGCCTGAGTTTCAGTCATTGAACCAGTATTTGAATTGACATTTCTATTAACTCTTTTTCTTCTTGAATTCTTATGTTGAGAATTAAGGGCCAGATTATTGAAAATTTGTCTCAACTCTTCGTCAGTCTTATCATTGTAATTACCCCCAGCAGCTTGATCCACTAAATTCTGACCAGAGGAGGAAAGCCCTTCATAGAAAGTGTCCATAAGGAGATGTGAAGGGAGTTGATGATGGGGACACTTCCTAAGCAGATCCCTGAATCTATCCCAAGCTTCATGGAAGGCTTCTCCATCCTCTTGATAAAAACTAGTGATTTTAGTTCTAAGTTCTCCTTTTAATCTTTGGGGATAAAATTTCATAATAAATGAGTTATACACTTGATCCCAATTCTCAAAAATATTTTCATCTAGACATAAAAACCAATTTCTCGCATTCCCTTTAAGGCAAAAGGAAAAAACTCTCATCCTTAGTTCATTTTCAGTAAGTCCTAAAAGTAGAAGTTGCTGCACAATATTGTAGAAGTCTCTAATGAAGGCCAGAGAGTCCTCATTAGAGAGCCCATTGAATGCAGGCAGCAGAGAAATGTGTGATTGTTTCAGCTCATAATTTATGGCTCTAGGACTTAATCTAATGGATGATGGGTTGCTTGAAACTTGAGGGAGTTGAAACACCCTCATCCTAGGCCTTTTGTGTTCATCTAAGAGTTCTGGATGGTTATTTCGAATGTTATTATTCTCAGGGATTCTATTTTCTGGATTTTCCATTTCAACTTTGTTTTTCCTTCTTAGAGCAGCTAAGTGTTTATCGAGTTCAGGGTTTAGAGGTTATAATATAACAAAAGATGTTCTCGTGCTCATACAAACAGTTGTAGACAGTTTCTAACAGTAACCACGCAGAAAGAAAAGTAATTTTTTTTACAGTTTTTCAAAATTTTCAATTTTTTAAGGATTTTTTATATATGTGTTTTTTTAAGAGTTTTTTTTAGCAATGGCTCGTGCCCTCCCCAGCAACGGCGCCAAAAACTTGACCTAAACCGTCGTTGAAGTCGGTCAAAGTTTAAAATTTATATTCCTACAAACTACTGTATATGTGGCAAGAAGGGTCGAACCCACAGAGAAGGCTATTTTGGCCACTACTTTCTAAAAAAAAACTCAGTAAGCTCCACTGTTGTCAGCAGTGGAGTAGTTTTCTTATCTTTTTTTATATCTTTTAAATTTTTTTATGTTTTTATAAACTGCAACGTAAAACTACAATTCCCTTGAAAAACTCGTGCTACCTACACTAAAACAGAATACAACTGAAAGAAAAATGCAATGAAGAAAATAAGATGCTGATAAAAGACAACAGTAAAGAATGCTCGGGGTTCATCCTAGTCTACTGGTTTAAATTGTTTCTCCTTTTCATGTAAAAGTACTTCTTCGTACCACTAAAAAGAGACAACTTAATTCCCTCACCAGGAGTTAAGTTGTGGAAATTGTTCAACTTAGAGTTCGCCACTCCAAGAAGTTCAACTTCAGACAAATGAATTAAAAAGAACAGCAATACAAACTCGCCATAAGTACTGAAGTTTTCATTACAAGCTGATTATTTAAAAGGTGATTCCATAATCAAACTCGCCGAATGATTACAGAGTTCAGAAAATTTAAGTGCATGTGGTACAGAGTAGAAAAGTGTAATTAGAATTAATCTCGCCGATCAATACTAATCACAGAAGAATGAATTAACGAGAAGGATGAAATTGATTACCAGTAGAACTAAAACTCTCCCCGAACTAAAATTTAGCTGACTATACTATTCATTATTACAGCAGTCATAGGAAACAATTTAGAAACAGAGTACAAAAGTTTAAATCGTGAGGGAGAAGGAACTCCCTAAAAATGCTCTGCTCCTATGTTCCTGGACTGCACTGCTCAGCATCCTCCCCTGATCGTCTCCCCCCAGGTAAATGTATGAATGTCTCCGTCAATGAATGTGTCGCTCTAGAATCATAATGGAAGAGTCGCCCAAAAACGCTGCTTGTTCTGCTTAAGTACTCTCTGTCATCCACTACACATCACTGCTCAATCTCCACCGACTTCAAAAGTTCTTTACCAGCGCACCGCAAAATGTGCATTTTTTTGCGACTGACACGTCGCGCAATCTTTTCTCATGTAACTAACTTCGGTAAAGTTAGTTGTAAGTACCTGGACATGTTTAAGTCCTTTGAATGAACCTGCACAAATAAATAAATAAATAAAAAGGGTAAATAAATAAGGACCCAAAGAAAGAAAACGTGGTTATTTTTAAAGTCGAGTGTTATATTACTCTTTGAAAGTTAGTCATAAGTTAATTGTTAGTTATTATTTACTTTTAATTCATTTATAAAATTATCCATTAAATAATACTATGGTAAAACATAATTTATTAAAAAGTTATTAATTTAATTAAGTTTATAAAATATTTACTAAGTTATTAATTTTATCCATTTTTAAACTAAGTTATTAAATAATAAGAACATAAATAAATAAATAAATAAATAAATATTTTAAGATTTTTTCATTAATTTTATTATTATAATTAAAGAAATTAAATTGTTAGGTTAATTAATTAAATAGTTAATTTTAATTGATTAATTAAAATTATTACTTAAGTTATAATTAAATTAAAAAGTATGTTTTATAAATTATTTATAATTGTTATTAATTCTAAATTTATACTATTAAAAGAAATTAATTAATTATCAAAACGTATTATTAATTTAGTTTTATAATTTTAATTTATAATTTATATATTTAATATTATATTAATTTTAATAATTATTTTTTTATTAATTTGAATTTGTTAAAGTTTCTTTAACTTTTATGTAAAGTTAGCTTATTTTAAATTTACCTTTTGTGTTTTATTTCTTCTTTTACTTTTACTTTAATTTTATTATTATTTTTATCTATTATTATTTTATTTTTTTATTTTTCTTGACTCTTCTTCTTCCCTCCCCCAATTTGGCGCAGCAAGGGGGAGGGTTTTTGTGCTCTGCTTCTTCCCGCGAGCAGCGGCGCACTCCTCTTCTCCAACAGCAGCGGCGCAAGGGCAGCGGCACTCCAGTCTCGGCTTTCCCTCCTCTTGTAGCAGGTGTGCGGCGCGGCGGATCTCCCCTGCTCAGCGCAGCAGCCCAGTGGCTCCTCCTCTCCTCCAACGGCAGCGACGCAAGGGCAGCGACACTCCAGCACAACAGACCCACGGCGGACAACAACCTTTCTTCCACGATTCCAGCTGCAGTGGACTTCCATTAGCGGTGGAATGAAGCTACCCTGCGGCTCTCCTTGCACTTAACAGCGCAGCGGCAGACAGCAGCAGCAGCATCGACTCCAACCAGCACGGCGACTCGTGATTCCAGAAGCAGCGTGCACTGGCCTCCTCATGCAGCGACCTCCAATGCAGCGTGGAAGACAGCAGCAGTGCAGTCTCCTCTTTAGCTCTTGCGCGGCGCACAACAAGTGGTGCGACATCTTGGCATCAGCTTCAACAGCAAAAACCATGGCGGACAGTCCTCTCAGCTCCAGCGGCATGCCCTTTGTGGCGCGGTGGGAATCATCCTCAAGTGGTGAAAGTGAAGAGCAGGGAAGTCACTGGTAGAATGATGGGGAAAAACCTAACGGTGAGGGTGAGAGAAATTGAGTATCGGTGAGAAACAAATAAGAGGGCAATCAGTGAGATGCGTAAGCTACCGATGATCGGTAGCTGAAGCTACCGATAACCAGTGAGGTCATCTATCGGTAGCTAGGCTACCGATAGGATGCAACCAGTTGAGCTACCGGTAGCTGCAAATACCCAGAACACCACGAGGCATAAATTGAACTAAGACTCAAATAAAGAATTAATTAAACTAATAATTAAATTGATAACTCATTAATTTATTTAAAACAATAGAATTTCGTAAAAACTAAAACAAACTAAAATATTAACTAATTAATTTATTAGCAAGATTAAATAATACAAAATTAAAGAATTAATTTAAACAAAAAATTAAAAAGAATTAATTGAAATAAAAATTAAACTGTATAAAACATAATTTATTTTAAAAGTTTAAAAGAACAAAGTTAATTAATTAGATAGCACTGATAAAAAAATGTTATGTTAGCGACTAACCTAAATCTTTTAAGCATAAAATTATACTATTAAATTAATGAAGTTAATTTATATTAATGTATGAAAATAAAATTAAATAATTAACTAAATTATAACAATGCAATTAGAGTTTGGAAAAGGTACTGGTGACAAGGTCACCGGTACAAGCAAGGTTACCGATACTAATAAAGGATCACCATTAGAGCTCGTCTACCTTACTGGTAGACTAAAATAAAATAAAAATGAATTAAAACTCAATCTGCATACATAAAATAATATAATTAATGTTTTAAAACTCTTAATTAATTAATTAATTAATTATTTGACACGTAAAATTAAGGGCGAACAACTTAATTTAACTTAAAACACTAATTATTTACTTAACTAATTTGCAGGATGACAAAACACATAAAATAACTTTTCAACCCTATTCTAATGTAAATAAAATAAAAGACTAATTATAAAAACAAAGTCTAAGTTAATTAATTAGAATTATGTTGATTAAATAATTGGTTAAATAGAAACTAACTTATTAAGAAGCCAAGCCAAGCCAAATTAAATTAACCTAACTAAATACTCACAGTTGTTAATAAAATTGAAGGGCTCAATGGTAGAAATCAAAGTCTACCGATAAGATATGAAAAAGAGCTACCGGTAGGAAAGAGTATCGGTGACAATGGTCACCGATAAACAGCACCGGTAACCTACCTACCGGTAGAGAAAAAGGACCCCTGCTATCGGTAGCTCAGCTACCGATAGTCTGGCAAGCCGCGACAAGTTTTATATAACATTAAAAATAAAAATTAAATTAATTAAAAAAAACTCAATGATTAATAATAATAATAAGTTAAATAGAATAAAAAAATAAAGATTTAACTAAACAAATTGAAGATTAGTTATATTAAAAACACGTCAAGAATAAATCAATTATTTTAAGGTCCAAAATTACATAAAATGTTATAAAAAGTGAATAATTGACAAATTTATTTATAAAAATACAAAAGTGAATTTATTTATTAAAAATTGTTAAATTAATTAAATAAATTGTATAAAATGTAATAAAAAGATGTGTAAAACTGAGTAAAAATAAGGCCACATCAATTACCTACAAGTGTATTTAGATCAAATTTGGGTAACTTATATGGCTTATCCATGATATTATAGTGATCCAAAATTAATTTTTTTAGGTTTGATTCCATTCTGTATTTTCAGTAGCCATAGTCACTTCCATCGAATAATAGATGTTATTGTGGAATCCATCCATCATTCGCATTTGAAATGCACTGTGTTGCATTTGTTGTCAATGAGGCATGATGTTGTCATGGAATGAATGGATTTCAAGGAATGTCAAGATGTGAATGAAAAAGGATGTTATGGTGATGGTGATGAAGGAGAATGGCCATGTTACTTAGAGGCATGTCACTTAGGAGATTCACTAAGTGACATAGGATGTTGTGGTTGAAACATTCTCTATGAATATCAGACGATTGTAAAACTGATCTTAATGTTTGAATACTTGTATCAAGATGATACTAAGTTACAACACTTGAAGAATGAATGATGATGGAGCATCATTACATCAGACGATTGTTGAGCTGATCTTTAAGTTTAAATAACTTGTATCAAGATGATACAAAGTCACAGCATGATTAGAAGACCATGCATTGTAGTGACAATGCATGAGGAGTTAGAAGATAATCCATTCACATGTTCTAAGTGGATGAAGTGAGCTGAAGAAGTCCATGCACTATCACTTAGTGCATGTGAATTGAAGAAGTTCCAATTGATCTCTGATTAGATCAATGAAGAACATTGAAGATTATAAATGATTCAGGAGTTCGATTGATGAAGTGATCCTTGAGAATTCCATATCCTAAGTGAAGAGCATGAAGAAGTACAGAGGAATTCTCAAATGAACAAAGTGAGGAAGAAGGCTTGAAGGGCTGGCATTTGGCTTATACTCATAGGAGAACTTTGTATTTGACAAAGTCCTATTCATGCCTTTGCCAAAAAATATGGCCAGCCAAGGCACCTTGAGGGTTCAAACCCAAAGGCATGGGCGCTAGGGCACCACGCCCATGGGGGAACTCCGTGGGGCAAGCCAGGGCGGCAGGGCGCACCCAAGACACCGCATGGGTGCCTGGGGCACGCCCGAAGGAGCGCGGCAGGGGCGTAGGAGCGTTCCCCCAAGAGTGTCAGTGTGCATAGAGGGCGCATAGTGCGCGCCCAAGGATAGAGGGTGGGCGCAAGAGCGCGCCCGCAGAGAGAACACGGTGCGGGGTGACACCGTGGAGGTTGGAAGTTCAATTGACTGGAGGAGGGGAGCGTTAGGTTGATAAGCCGCAGAAAAAACGTGCTCCGTTTCGATGTGGGAAGCGGAAAAATCACCGGGAGCATATCCTGGCCGCTCGATTGATCGCGCGCCAGATCTCAGCCGCACATCTAATCCGCCGCGGCCCATTCTGATCGCAGCCGTCCAAATCGTCGATCCGACGGCTCCCCGTCCATCCTCAACCTCAAGCCAGGCCGCTGCCACCCGCGAGCTCCGTTCGAAGCAGAGGCCTCCCCGACGACAAAATTCGAGTTCCCGGCCATCTCCGATCAAGCCGAAGAGTCCATTGGGATCGTCTCGACGCACTGAACCTATCCATGCTTAAAATTGGGCTTGCATGCAACGAGAGGAGAATTTGAAGTTCGGCCGAAGCAACCGAAGGTGCGAGGCCATTCTATGTTGATGCTTTGCATGGATTGGGTTCAAAAAAAAGGCCATGCACACGTTCAACGAAGCATGCACGCAGAGGAAATTAAAAATGAGTTAAGCCACGTGAAACAGAGGAGAAACAAGATTTTGGAAAATCTTGAAAACCCGAGATATTCGGGAGTTTGAATTTATAACCACACGGATGTTTTGAGGCGTTTCTCTGCCTATATAAAGAGAGCCCGAAGCACAGAGATTGCTTGCTGAATATTTTGTTGAAAACCCGGAGTCCCGTGAGAGCACCCTTGTGCCTCGCGAAGAAGCCCCGCAAAACCCACTTGTGCGGCTGAAGTTCTTGGGACCACCCGAGGTCCTGAAGGAGTCCCCTGCGCGCCAATCTTGCACGACAGGAAGATCCCGAGCCGCTTGAATCGGCGCACTCGAGGATTGGCACCCTCACTGCCCGCATTAATGTGCGACAGGAGGAAGTGCCCGCGGGTGTTGCACTTGCGCGCCCCGCGGTGCTCATGCACCTTGCGCGACTGCCCCTTGCACTAAGGACTTGCGCGGCTGTTGAGAGTGGACACACCCCCTTGCGCGACTCCTTTGAGTTTGCCTTGTGTGTGCTTAGTGGAGTGAAGGCCATAGCCTTTGGTGGTTGTGCAAAATAACAAGTGAAGGTCGTTGCCTTATGTGGGTGCACATTTTGAAGAACAAGAACACCCTATGGCCATTTAAGTGTGTGCCAAGTGCTAAGAAGTCCACACATTGTGTGTGAAGTGAAAAAGGTCGAGAGGAAGTGTGTGCAAGTGGAATAGGCCGTAGCCAAGTGTGTGTAAGTGAATAAGGCCAAAGACCACACCTAGTTGTGTGAAAAGTGGAGAACCTTGTGTATGCAAACTTGAATAACCACCTACGGCCCAAGTGTGTGCAAGAATAGAGGAGTAGGCCAAGCTTAAGTGTGTGCAAAACGTGGAACAAGTTGTGTGTGCAAAACAAGCGAAGGCTGAACCTTAGTGTGTGCCTAAGTGGTGTGTACACACTAAGAAGGAGAAGAAGGAGGAGACTCTCACACTAGAGTATAACACACTTCTAAGTGTGTAACCAAATTGAATAAAGTGTGTGAAGTTTGAGAAGGTGTGTGTGCTTAATAAGAATACACCCTTTGTGGGTTTATCACACCAAGACAAGAAAGAGGGGAGTGAATGCATGCATGCATGCACGTGCACACGTGAACAGTGCCAAATCAGTGGTGTGCATCTGAGTAGTCCAAGACCAGTGGTTCTTGAAGAAATTGAGAATCCATGCAATCAGTGCATGAGGATGCAGAGATGCCATGCACTCAGTACATGAAGTTGATGTGAAGAGAGACTGGACCAGACTGAAGTTAAAGATATCAGTTGTCTGAGTATTCAGTAGTTGGCGAGAGGCCAGGTCATCCTGAGAAGAAGGAGATAAATCCTGAGCAAGACGAGAAGACCTGATCAACTCAAGTGATCATAGGTACAGAGAAAGTCCAGCAGTCTTTATCCCAGACTGCTGAAGATACTTGAAGAAGATTAAAGTGAAGAAGAGCTACTCGTGTGATTCGAGGAGCCAGGAGAAGCCCCCTGTGAGACTCAGGGTGGAAGAAGTCTTCAGTGGGATTCTGGAGCAGGCCAGTGGGACTCTGGTAACACTGTGGGACGTAGTATAAAGACCCCCCTGTGGGACTCAGGAGAGATACAGTGGGAATCTCTATCGACCATTGTAATACTAACCGATTATAATGGAGAAACCATGTTGGGGTGTATAACCAACATGGCAAGGACGTAGGCCTTTGGTGCCGAACCTTGTAAATCCTTGTGTCCAGTGCCTTTACATTTACTGCATCACTCGAGGAAAGGCTGAGAGATACAAGAAGAGTGGATCGAGGCCTTAACAAGCCATAGAGGTTTAATTGATTAAGAATCAATTAGTAAAAAGTTTTAAAGGATCACTGATTCACCCCCTCCCCCTCTCAGTGATTCACACTGATCTGGGCACTTCAGCATTGATACCTACCTTCTTAAAGAAAATATTATTTTACTCCTAAGACTGTTAAGTTTAGGATATCAGGTTAGCACAGAGTTACAAATAAACTATAGAAACAATCAAATACTTTAAATATCCATTTAATATTCGACTAATTTTTTTTATCATAATGGATGAAAATTAAGACTAGAGGGGGTATAATAATTTTCAAAAAAAAACAATAAGAGTTTTATTAATTAAAATTATACATTGAGATATATTTTAAGGAAATGAAATGAAACAAAAATAAAGATAAATAACACAAATATTTACCATTGTTCTTATCCCCAAGATCCATGTCAACTCATCCACCTTCTCTACACTATAATAAGATCGGTACCTACTAAGAAACTCAATTTTAATGGTGTGATATCCTATTATACTCCCTATCTTTTACAATACCCAAAGGTTAAATATAGTCTTTTTATATGAGATTAAACCTAGTCTGTGACCTTAATTGATTTGGGAGTCACAACCCAAAAATCCTTTTAGGTTGTAGACTACCCAAAACAATCAAGTCCATCCGTTGATGGGAAAATTATAAACCAGACACAAATAGGATAAAAAAAGATAAAGAAAAGAATAATATGAATAAAAAAATATAAATAAAACCAAATAGATGTTGAAAAGATAAGGAAGCTTATAAATATTGATGATAATTGATTACATCAATGGAAAAATTTTGAACATTGAATTTATTCTATGATCATAGAAAAGGAATAGAAGTATCAAAAGTTTCTTGATCGCATGAGATTTATAAGAATTTTGTAATAAAATTGTATTTTTGAAAAGTAATCTAAAATGATAAGTGTGTAGTTATTTTATATTCCATGATCAAATATCTAACTAATTAATCTAATAACATCATTAATTGAAATATCTTCTCAATGCGTCAAGAGATCCAATAACTACATGCCACTTGCTAGAGAATAACATTAAAATACTGGAATTACTTATAATTTGAAAATATAGAAATCACTAACAAATGGTTCACAAATTCGTTTGTTTCTCCAATAAACCTATTAAAAAAATATTTAATATATTAATAAAAGTAAATGGGATTATTTAATATAATTGAAACAAATAAAACTTCTCTTATAATCTTACAGCAAAAGAATAATTCAAATATTATAGAAAAAAGATAATAAAATGAATTACATAAAATTAAAAATTTTATATGAATTTCAGCCGGATTTTATATTCCAAAATTTATAAAAAAGTTATTTATTATATATAATGTTTTTAAAAATAAATAAAATAGATAAATTAATATAAAAAAGTTACATTAAAACATTTTAAAAAAAATAATACTAAAAGAGAATGTCATAAAAATATAATTTATCAATAAAATAAACAATGGTGTAGAACTGGTTGTATGAGGAACATGAATCTTGTTTGGTATGATTACATTGAACCTTATAGTTAGTATACTGATCATGATAGCACATTCACTTTGAAAACAAACTTGTGGTTAATAAAGAAAAGACGAATAAAATAAAATACGCACGGTAAGTTCAACTTCATACTCATAGTAAGGTTATTTGATCCACGGTAAATAGAAAACTCATAGTATGGTCAAGTAACTCTCATGGTAAGTTCACACACATGGTAGGTTCACTCATGGTAAGAATTAAGAATTCCTCATGGTAAGGTTACTTACCGGGATGAAAGCGCATTGTTGTTATTGCTTGATCCCACTATGTGTCGTTGAACATGGTTGTTCTTTGGGTGAGCTTCTACCTTACACTGGTATTGCACGCTGTAGTCCCATATCAGATATATGTATGGTTGAGCTATAGTATATTATTTTACCACTCCCATAGAACCATTATGTTTATAGTGAGGGATCATCACCCACTCACTACTATCCACTCACCTAGGATTCAGCTTGCCGACATAGCCAACCAAATTTATGAACTCACGGGCATGCTCCTCTAGGACTTATTCATGGGTACACTACTTACAATTTAGTGGACCATTTTATGGTTCTCCCTTGAGGTTGAACCCTTGTCACCCTTATGTGGTTGAGGGTTTTCACAGGTTATCCCTGGTTTCCCTGTAAATTTTTACTATAATATATAAGAAATGTAAAAAATATATAAATGAAAAACATATAAAATTATAATTTTTATGAAAACATTAAACATTAAAACATGTAAATAAGAAATTATTATTTCTTTAGGAAGTTATTATTTAATAACTTAGGGGATATAATAATTTATCCAAAAAAAACTATTATGGAATTAATATGTATATTCAAATTCTAACAAGAAACTTCTAAATGTTTTTACCATTTCATCACCTACAAGATCAATAACCTCATTAGTAGTAAAATATAAAATTTAATTAGGTTAGATACATATATTATTTAAAATGTTGATATTTTATTAGTGTGATGAGAAAATAGATTATATAACCACTCAAATTGTGGAATTTTTTTCCTAATTCTTTGTAATTTTTGGAACATTTTCACACAAGAGGGTTGATGGAGTCCCATTCATCACTTCTGTTTGTCCATCAGTTTGAGGATGTCAAATTGTTGAGAATAATTTTTCCCATTTTTATTTCACAATGGTCTCTAAAATTGGATAAGTAATTTCATATCATTATCACATAAAATGGTCTTTGGTAGTCCATGAAATCTAACTGTTTATTTGAAAAGAAAGTTTGTAATATGAACATCATTATTAGTTTTTGAGCATGAAATGAAATGTGTCATTTTACTAAATCAATCAATAACAATGAAGATGAAAACATTTATTAATTGTTATTGATGAAATATCAATAAAAAATATGTTGAAATGTCAAATTTTTGGACTTTTCATGTTACTAATCACACACTTTTTACAAATAACGTCAATATATTTCCTCATGATTGGCTAATAAAAATGTTCATGCAAAGTTACTGAAGTTTTATCAACACTAAAATTTTCCATCAATCCACCCCTGTGAGTTTATTTTACAAGTAATTTTTGATTTGAGAAATTTAGAATGCACAATTTTTATCTAATGAAAATAAACCAATAATTTTTGTAAAAGTCTTTAAAGAAAGGGTTTTCCCAACATTTCATTATTTCTGAAAAAATCACCATCAATTCCGTGCATTCCCTTTAATATCTCAAGTACAAGTAATCTAATATGAATAAAATTAAGAAGTAAAAACTGTAAAAAAGAGCATTGAAAACCATATTTTCCTTAACTTTTTTTTATTGATCACATAATAGAAACTCTAAAATAATTCTAGTGAGGATGTATGCCTCTGATTTAACTTACCTTGAGACATTAAAAGCTTAGGACTTTCAAGGTCATAATAAAATATTTAGGCTATAAATAATTTTCCATGTTTACATTTTTTAAAACATAAAATTATTTATCCAAATTTTAATAATTTAATGATTCCACATTCAATTTCTAATCAAATTAATAATTTGGATTTGAATCTTGAGTCAAAACTGCAATCAGTCCAAATCTTAATACTTCAAACCCAATCATAAAACTTTTTTAAAATCTAATAGAATTAATATTGAACCATTGGAAAAGTATTATTTGATTATGTTAAAATATTTTTATTTTAATTTACCCCATTTAAAAATCACATGTTTCTTGAAAATTTTGTTAGGAGGTGAAACAATGGATGAAAAATACTTAACAAAACAAAGAATCTCCATGTAACTCAAGCATTCCAACAAGTTGTGGGATGTGATATTATTACATTAACATTTATTTTTTATGGAATGAAAATCCATGAACATTCTCCATTTTCCACCTTATTAGGTACTTTTTTCACCAAAACAACACATGGAATCAGGATTTCACTCATGAATCTATTCCTAATGAGTTATTCAACTTGGTGATGGATCTCTCTAGTATCCCATGAATTTGTTCTATATGTTTCTTGTTTGTAATTATCTCTTTAGCAGTGAATTAAATAATATGATTAAAGCTTTTCAATGAGGGAAATCCATAAAATATTTCAATGAGAAAAAAATAATGATATTCCTATAGAAAAGGCATAAGACAACATTTCATATAATGATGATGTTTGTTAATTGTAGGGAAATAATCCTTTCTATTGAGTGAGAATACTTTCTAAAAGAAAAATATTCTATTAACCTCACTTTTTATAGTAATAAATCACCTTCCGTTCTATATTTTTTCCTATTGAATTTTTTCATCCTCTACACACTTTTCTTTCTATTTTAATATCATTTTTTGTCAAATAAGTACACATTTTCTATCACTCTCTTTTTTATTTTTACCATATTCTTTTTTCACACATTTATTCTCTCTTTTTGTATTCTTTCTATATCCTCAATTGATATTTTTTGTCTTGTATTGGGATCAAGGGTTTTAATATAATTTTTCTTTAATTGAATAAATGAGAAATAGTATGTGTATTCATCATATATAACCCTCCTATCAATCTACTATGGCCTCGTAAGTGACAAATTTACTTCCTGTATTGAAGAAAAATCATAAACCACCACATCTCGATATTTATTGATGGAAAGGGAATCTATAGATTGATTTTTTACTCACCCCCACAACTTCCATTTAACAATTAACACCTATAGGGTCTAAGATTTTAAATAGTATGAAAAATGAAGTTCTACATCAATAAGGTACTAGCCACATTAGTGAAACTCCCACTCTTAATGATAATGCTACATGAATTTTCCTGAATATTACATCGAGTATGAAAAATGTGATCATGTTTCTATTAAATATGATAATATTTCTCATTAATTTTTAGAGGTCTACTTGTCACCAATGAATCTACATGAACCGGTTCATCATCTTCCATATCATTGTATTCCTCCATTGATGGAATTTCGTCTTTGCTAGAACCTTCACTCAAAATGTCACTATTATCTAAAATAATTATTTTCTTATTGTTATGGAATTGAGATGTGATATACCCAAATAAATGACATTTAAAACACTTAATATTACAATATTAAAGGGAAATTTGGGGTTAATTTTACCTTCTCAATAATAAGTGTTTTGTTGCATCTTCTCTTTATTTAGGAGAAGATTTTAAATCCTATGGTTTGGACTCATTCCATTTGAAGGATGATTTGGAATATTTAAAATTATATTTCAATGAATTAGGAGAAGTTACTCGATTTCTTTGGGATTATAATTGTACCTATACCTTTACCACCTAATGTAGAAAATCCTCCATGTCAAGGTAGAATTTTAACTCCACAATATTTATAATTTCTATAATTAATAGATTAATTAACATTTCCATCATAAATTATCAACCCTTATACAAACTTGATATAACCATTGATGTTTTCTTTTCATTATAATACTCATCCACACATAAAGAACCTTACAAAATATGATGCAAATTCAAATGTAAATATATATAGTAATGAATAGAGATCCACATTTTGTTCATTGCAATCATCATATATTCCCATGTTTGAATTTTCATTTCCCCATTACATTATCGATTTGTAATTATTCCCACAAAATTATTACATATTCATTGAGATTAATTGATTCCAACTTTATATTCTTATCCTCCAAGTAGTTGTGATGTAAAAATTTGTGTTCAAAATTCCTCTCCCACTCCAATTAGAGTCCTAAATAATTATTCAATTTAATGGATAGTAGTGTCTTATTGATTCTTACCAAGTAAGTTTCTATTCATTCAATATGTTTTCCACACCAATGGGATGATTATTCAGAATCAGAGAACTCATAATCTCTATGACACACCCAGGTCACTGGTACAACTAATTTTGATTTTTTTATCATTTCAGGATTTTTTGGAGTTCCTGGGTGCTAGGGGTCAAAAATAAGAGTTATTGGAAGGAAATACCATGGTGCATGGTTAGCGCATGGTTTTTATAATCATGAAGATAACCATGGGATGGTGCTGTAGTTTGTGACAATGGTTTTTTTTCAAGGTTTGACCATGGCTTGTAAAACCATGATACACCCAACATAAATCATTTGGATTGTTTTTTGTAAAGATAGTATCCCCACACGGTTTCCATAACTATGCGTCCAAATAGTGTTCCCCTATCTATATCACATTAAAATTAGAGTTTTACCATTTATCTGATATTGTTTTTTTATGATTTTGGGGATCATTTACCACCTCCAATGTGTGCAGACCCTCTCCTTTTTCTTGGAGCTTCTTCCCCTTCTTCTTGGTGGATTTCTCTTGTAGATCTTGGTGTTTCAGTTTTCAGTATGTTTATTTCATTATGATTTATTCCTCTTTTCCCCTTTTAAAGTAATGTTCTTCATTTTTTATGGAATGGTGTAACCATAGTATATATTTCGGCTGAATCAAGGATTTTTTATTAGATTTTGTTTGTTTCCTTATAGAATAGGATTGTGAGGAACTGTTCTTCATCTTCTTGGTAGAATTTGTCAGTGGAGACGATCTTTGGATAAAATATGAGGTATGTGTCTCTATTTAAAGGAATTTTCTAGGGAATTCCATTAAATTTATAATCTCAATTGGTTTATTTTGTTTAAATTTCCATTTAATTGATTAATTATTGATGTGTATTCCATTTTTGATGTGTTTCATGGATCAGTTTTCAATTTGGGTCATTTTAAGTGGGTTTTCCAAATGGTTATGTCCTTTATGGACATTAAGTATTTGATAAAATGTTTAAAAAAGTTTTATCAGTTTCAAAGAATTTATAAAGTGGTTTTAGAAATAATTTTACCATATGAAGGGTGTTTTTATAAAATGGGAATGTTTTTTTTGAAATGGATTGTGTCATAGATTGATTGATATAGGAACCTGTTTGTGGATATGATGGAATGGAGTAGCACATGGGTTAACCAAGGTGTGAGTGAGGGGTTTTTTCAAGGGACTGTGTGAGACTTGGAGGGAAGACTATGTGATAATCCATTATTATTTGTGTGATTGTCTGTGTGATCCAATGGAGGGAGGACTATGTGATCCTCTAACATAGTTTCTAAGGGACTATGAGAGACTTTTGGTAGGAAGAGCATGTGAGATTCCATTTATGACTGGGAAAGACTATTAGAGCTTCTGTTTTGCTAAGATATCTAGAAAACTCATTTACTCACTCATGAAAGACCTGATGGTTAGATCCCCTAGGTGCATATTACCCATTCTAGTTTTTCTTATATGGTTATGCATTTGATTAGTTCCAGTTTTATGTGATTATATGTATTATTCTCATTTGTTCATTTCTAATGATCTGGTTATATGGTGTTGATCTTTATGATAATTTTAATTATTCATTGTTGTATATTTTGAGCATGTTGATCCTTGAGATTTATTTCTTTATTTTATCCATGTTTGGAACTATTTTGCAATACAAATTTTTCTTAAAATGGAAAAACATGTGATTTTAAAAGTTTATTTAAAAATTTTATGTTTTTAACATGGTCTGGACTTGAAAATGTTTTCAAACTAGTTTATTGGTTTCCATGTGTAAAATACTTAAATATATTTATGGTGGTATGCTATTGAGATTCATGAAACACAACCTACCTAAGACTTTTGGCGTTTGTAGATTTTATTTTTCTAGACATTGGTAAAGGAAATGGTACTGTCTTCCAATGTAGATTGTTTGGATTACTGCCATCCAGTTTTTTAGGAGATGTGGTCTCATAGGGATTGGATCATGTGGAGTTTTTTTGTTATTTCATATCCATTGGGATGTACTTGGGCCTTGTTTGGAATGGTTCCACTTTCTTTGGGTTTTAGGTTTTTCTTAGATACCATGTTTATGTCATTTTATCAAATGTTTGTATTTGGATGTATGTTGTTGTTTATGGTATATACACCACTTTTTCTACCGAATATAATGATTTAAGTGTGGCCATGCCATTTATGGATGATTCATGCTGGGTTACCTTTGTAGAAATAATTCACAAACGATACTTGGTTATGTTCAGTGCTTGTCACCATCCTGTGGGGACCAAGAATGCATTTTCAATATTTTTGACATGCCATCTTGGTTGATGGGTCTAGTTGAACATGGTTGGTTTATTACAAAATGATATCAGATAATGTTTTTTTTGTTATTTGGGAGTTAGTGGTATACTTAAGCTAGGACCATTGAGACTCAAGAGTTAAGGATGGGGGAGTTCCTTTCCAACTCTTTTTCATTATGAACCTTTCCTTTCCAAGGGTGGTATAGGATTTCGATTACATTTTGAGACTAATTATGGGTAATTTTTATGATTTTTCAAGATATATCTTGATCAGTTTCAAGTACTATGGTAAGCATGGGGATTGTTTTTAGTTTTTGTGGTGAAACAAGATGGTATATAAGAGGCATAAAGTTTGTATGCATGGTTAGTAGAGACTATGAACAACCCATACGACCTTGCATTACCACTCCAGTGACACCCACATAGTTGGGGCATGGTTTTCCAAATCGTGTGGCCAAACCATGCACAGTAGGAAATGTATATGATTTTGGATGTTATTTATCCTTTTTCATTTGGGGGTTCTTTTAATGATTATGTTTCATTTTGATACCCCTTTTGGGGTTTTCTTTTGTATATTTTGTGGTGTTTCAGGGGAAATTATTCTTCAGGAATCTTATATTTTGTGTCTTATAGAAAATTCCTCCTAGAAGAACCTTGTTCAGGAATGGAAAGGGTATGGCAGAAAGTACCCATCCAGTGAATCCTCTTATTGTTATGAATTTGGTGTATTTAGTGATTCGTTGATCCAAACCATGGGTTAGGTGAGTGGTTATGAGAATACATAAATGGTGGGCCATACTCAAGATATTTCAAGAAAAAATCAACTGATGTTATATAGTGACATGGGACCCAATGAGAGTGAGGAGTGGTTGGATCATATCGAGAATATCTTTGAGTTCTTGAAGACCCCTAAGACCTCAAAACTAGGATTTTACTCATACGTGGTGGATGGAATGTGTAGAAAGTGTTTTGAATCAATGGTTCTCTTTGTAAATCATGAGTATCTCACATGGATCATGTTTAATGGGGACTTTAACTAGGAAATCCACCTAGAGAATGATGCTATATTTTCTGAGATAGGATTGAGGTTGTATATCAGATCTATGGTAATTATTTGGTGATGGGGTATGCTACAAAATTTTCTATGATTGTCTTGAGACCATTGAGTTATTGAATTTTAATCAGGGTGATTGTTTGGTGATGGAGTATACTAGCAGATTTTCTGAGTCAGTCAATGTATATATAGATCTTATCCTGAACAGTTTCCTCAAGGATTGGTGTTTTGAGATGGGATTTAAGTTAGAGATTATATCTATGCCCATTTTTATATATCTACAATCTTATTCAGTTTTGGATGAGAAGGTAGTGATGGAATATGAAAATTTGACTGAAAAAACAGGTCTTAGTGATGTTGCTTCTATAGGTGGAATATAGAGTTATTATTTAGGAAAGAAATGGATAAGGGATGAGTCTCAAAAAGTTAGCTGAAAGAGTTTCCATTAATTGTTCTATTTTGATTCTATGGCCCCTACAAGTCATAGTATAGTAGTCTCTTATCTGTGTGGGAAATTGTGACTCACCAAGATGAAGTTCTGAAATACTCGAAGGACATTCCAACAGTGTGGGTAGTCAGGTCATATCTAGATCTTCTATCAGTCACCTTTGTATGGGTGAAGTGTGGTCTAAGATTTTTGAAAGGGATATTAGGTGTTGTAAGAGGCTTCCAAGGGTGGAGGATCATGTCTTGATGGTAATTAAGATTCTCACTTGGGGAAGAAAACATAGGGAGGGTCCGAGCCTAAACATCTCAACAGAGTATATTTTATACCAGAGGACTTAGATTCTAAGCCATCCATAATTAGAGGTATGATTCATATTTGTTATTTTATTGAAATGGTTTTATTTGAAACTTTCACATCACATTCTTTCATTTAATTTAAGAGGATTGATAATTTGGGTAAACGATATTAGATTATTCCATATTTTATGGATTTGTTAACCTAGTTGGGTTGGAATAATGTGAAAGCATTCAAGTTCCTTGAGTTCCATGTCATGGTAGCTAGTGTGAAGTTCGTTTGGGACTTCCTTATCTTGGACCTGTATGTGTTTGACCTCATTATAATCATAGACTAGTTGATTATATTATAGGAATTGATTGAATGTTATCATTAGAAATTCTAATTACTTATGCCAAATTAGATCACTCACATATTTCAAGGTGAGGGGGTTCTATGTTTATGGAGGGAAGGAACAATTTCTTTATAGTTGGGGTTGATCTCATGCCAGATGTATAGGTTTTTTCTTGAGGATGTTGACTAGAGTTTAATGGGATAGATTCATGTGGATGTGGTTAGGTACCCAGACATGATTATAGAGTATTTTTTGTAATTTATTCCCCAAGAGATGTTTATTTTACCATCAATATGATCCTTGGGACGATCAGGAATTACCTATGGTCTTGTCGGATGGATCCGACTAAGCTAAAAGAGATGAAATTTCAACTAGAGGTTCTCAAGGGAAATAGTTTTATCAATCCTAGTGTGTCACCATTGGATTTTATAGTGCTATTTTCAATGAATGAGGATGGTATCATATAAAATTTCATAGAATATCCTAATATTAACCAGGTGATAGTAAAGATTAAATACCTATTGCCTAGACTTATTGATATGTTTGATCATCTCAGAGTGGATTGTTGTTTTTCAATGATTTATCTAAGATCAAGGTACCACCAATTGATGGTATAGAAAATATTATGTCCCAAAGACCACCTTTCAGAGCTGGTATAGACACTGAGTTTTTTGTTAGTCCATTTGGTCATACCAATGATCATATAGTCTTATTGGTATTGATGAAATGGATCTTCCACCACTTTTTAGAATCTAAAATAACTGTTTTTGTCGATGAGATCTTGTTGTATTCCAAGATGGAGGACCTTTATGACTTTATGGAGGTTATTTTGGGTATTTTGAGATATATTCATCTATATTCCAAGTTTTTAATGTTCCATTTTAGGATTCAAGAAATGAAATACATAGAACATGTGGTTTCTAAGGTAGGAGTTTCGATGGATCTAGAGAAGATTTGATCCATCATGTATTAAGAGTAGCCCAAGAATGTGTTCGAGATCTATAGTTTTTTTGTCTTGGATACATATTATAGACACTTAATTCCATAATTCTACAAGAAAACTTCTCCCTTTATATATTTTAATAGAATAGAGGACATGATTAAGTGGGATGAGAGGTTATATAGTGCTTTTGAGCAATTTCAGACTCATTTGACATCCAAACCTATTTCGATTCTTCTTGATACTGGGAGATCTTATGCAATGTTTTATGATGATTTCAATGTCAGTTTGAGGTGTGTGTTGATGTAAGGAGACCATGAGGTGGCTTATGGATCATGGTATCTATTGATACATCTATGGAATGATGCCACCCATGACCAAGAATTTGGAAGTTGTAATGAAAACGATAAAGACATGGTGAAATTACCTATTCATGGTCTGTTTTATAGTATATTCGGATCATAATAGTATGAACTATAATATCACCATGAGGGATCAGGATATAATATAGAGATACTGGTTGGATTCCCTTCATAATTTTGATATAGATATTTTATATATGCTTGATAAGGGAAATGCTGTTACCAATGCGTTGATCAGGAAGCTTCTAGTGCATGTCATTTAGGAGTCACTGGATGATTGGAATCTAATTAGTTTTTTGTTCTATAAGGATGGAAATGTAGGATTATAGAGGGATGGTGTTCTTTGAAAGAGTTAATGTTACAACCTATCTCATTTATCAGGTTAGTATTGAGCAGGTATCTGTCCCAATGTTATAACAGATTAATAGTTCCTTAAATGGCGAGGAGACCACGGGTGATCGGTCTAAGTCTCATGATGGTTCTCTTTCTTTTAGGATGCGGCTAGTTGTTCCTTTGTGCCTGAAGTAGGATCTGTTATATGAGTTGAATCATTCTATTTGTTCCATTCACCTATGGGAGACCAATATTATTAATATCTTGAGAGTGTGATATTTGTGTCTTGGGATGAGATGTGCAGTGGTAGACTTCTTTTCCAGGTGGTTGATCCACAAGAGGATCAAAGAAAAGAATCAGAGATTGGCCAGGTTGTGGAAGACACTACCCATGTTGGTGAGGAAGAGGGATGAGATATATATGGATTTTATGACAGTGAAACCTCATACTTTAAGGGGGAAAGATTCCATATTGGTGATTTTCAATCATCTAAAGAAATCAACCCACTTTCTTCATATTAGGGAGTTGAAAAATGTAGAGGACCTTAGATTATTGTATGTATAAGAGTTTGTTCAACTTCATGGAGTTTCCTTAGACATAGTGTTAGATAAAGATGCATATTTTAAAACTCTTTTATATTAGGGACTCTTGGAGGATTTATAATCTCATCTAATGTTGAGCACCCCGTATCTCCCATAGATGGATGGTTAGTTTGAGCAGGCCATCCTGAATCATGAGGATATTCTTTGGGAATGTGTGCTTGATTTTTATTGGTTTGTGGGAATAGAAACTATATTTTTGAAGATTTTTATTATGAAAAAACTTACAATACCTCAATAAGTATTTCTCTATTTGAGGCATTGTATAGGAATCCATTCCAATCCCCTTTGTGTTGCGATGATGCGGGCAAGAGTTACTTGGTTGGGACCAACCACATCCAGGAGACAACTGAGATAGTATGACTAATTTAGAAGATTTTAGGGACATATAAAATTCACCATAATTTATATGAATACTATCATAATATTCCATTTGAAGTTTCAGGTTGGTGATGTGGTGTTTATATGATTATCTATTCTCTTGGGAAACCACATCATGGTTAAGTTGGGGAAGTTGGTGTTGCAATATGTTGGTCCATTTCATGCTGTAGAGAATCTAGGAAAAGTATCCTTCTGGTTGGATCTTCCTCCATGGATTAACTCTATCCATGACATCATTAATGTCTCATAACTAAAGAGATACCATCCACACCCACCTCTTGTTTTGGAGTGGGAAGATATGAAGTTAGGGCCTGATATCACCATGGTGGATTAGCCTATCCATTTCATGGATCATTATAGAAATGTGATCTATATAAAATCAATCCCATTGGATCATGTACTTCATAATTGTGTAGGATATGTCCATGATATGTGGGAGTGGGAAGAATAGGTGAGGGAACAATGGCCTCACCTTTTTTCTTATAGAGAATCCTAATGACATTTTGGGGGAAGAAAGTGGTATGGTGAGGAGTTTGTACCACCCACTAGGTCCCTGATACATATAATTTTGAGTTTTTATTAAATTTTAATGTTTTCCTAGAGTTCCCAGGTGTCAGGGTTCAAAATATGGAGTATTTGGAAGACCAAAGAAGGTGCATGATTAGTGCATGGTTTTTCTAACAATGCGAGTGTGTTCCAGTTTGACAGAGGAGTTTTTCATAGTTTAACTATTTCTTGTCAAACTGTGTGGAACCTAGAGGAAACTGTATGAATTGTTTTTTTAGGGGAGATAATAGCCCTGTATGTTTGGTGCATGGTTTCCCTAACTGTGCATCCAAAACTTGTGGCCCTATATGGATCAGTTAAAATGTTTCATTTTACTGTTTCCCCCTATTGGGTTTTTATGATTTTATTTTCCTACCCTCCAACATGTCTATCCCCTCTTCGTTTTATTGGTGATTCTTCCCCTACTCATTGGTGGTTTTATATTGGAGATCTTGGTGTTTTGTCTTGAGGTACATTGATTTATTCATGGATTTTTAATCTATTCCCCTTCTTAGACATTTTCTTCCAATTTTATGGATGGGTGTGACCCTAGTGGGGTGTAGGCCAAATATATGGTCTATGATGGTGATATTGGTTTTTTTACTTTTGGTATAGGTGTGAGAGTCCTTTTTATTCCTCTTATGGGTGTACTTCATCAAGGTATATGAGCTTTGGACCGATTCTGATGTAGGTGTCTATTTTTAAGGGTGTTTTCCAGGGAATACCATTAAATTTCCAATTTCTTATGATTTTTTGTTTAAATTTCCATTTAAATGATTTATTATTGTGGATTATTTTACGTTTGATGTGTTTTATGGATTTTTTGGACAATTTGGGTGTTTTATGTGGGTTTTACAAATTGGTGGGACTTGTATGCACACCAAGTATTTGATAAAATGGTTCAAAGGGTTTTATGGGTTGCAAAGGATTTATAAAGTGGTTTTAGAAATGATTTTATATTAGGAAGGGTGTTATGATAAAATGGGACTGTTTGGTTGTGAAATGGTTTGAGTTATATATTGATTGATATTGTAACTTTTCTGTGGATGTGTTGGTATGGAGCGACACATGGGTTAATCAATGTTTGAGTGAGGGGTTTTTTCAAGGGACCCTGTGAGACTTTGAATGGAATAATACGATAGATTACATTATAGTTTGTTTGAGTGTCTATGTGAGCCATTGGAAGGAGGAATGTGTGAGCATATAACTTAGTTTCCAAGGGACCATGAGTCCCTTTGGGTAGAATGACCAAGTCTGATTCCAGGTTGGGACCGAGGAAGACTATGAGAGATTCCATTTTTTTGAGCAAGATATTATACTTGTTTACTCACTCATGAAAGGCCTGTTTGTTAGAGACACTAATTGAACATTACCCATGAAAAATTTTCTTATATTATTATGAATTTTATTAGATCCATTTTGATGTGATGAGATATATTATGCCCATTTGTTCATTTCCATTGATACGGTTATACTATATTGATGTTTGTGCTTATTTTTTCCTTGTTGAATATATTTGAGTATATTGAGCCTTGAGCATTATTTATTTATTTGAGACATTTTGGGAATTTTTTTGGAAAACTAGTTTTGTATGAAAAGGAAAACCAAAGGGATTTTAAAATTGTATTTGGAAATGGTATGTTTTCAATGTTGTCCAATTTTGAAAATGTATCCAAACCATTTTATTGGTTTGTATGGGTAAATATAATACCAAAAGATATTAAAATATGTAAATTGAATTTGATAGAGTGTATGACATGAAACACCAAACATATAATGAAATATCATATCTCAATACTTTACAAAAAAATTAATATTTTAAATAAATTCAACATATGTTATAGCTTGAAATGCATACAACACTGAGTTATCTCATATTACATTCAAGACCAATTATTATCAAATAATATTAACGTTATTATTTCAAATGAAAATTATCTCCTAACCATTAAATTTGTGTTCATAAATAGGATTTACTAATTTTGGAAAGTATATGGATGAATTAATTGGTTACCAATTAATAATAACTGAATATAAAAACTAATTGAATATAAATGAAACGTTCTCATAAAGAACTATTTTATGAACCTAATGGAATTTTATATTAATAAATTAAATTATTTACCATTATTAAATGTTATTAATGGAAATTATGTTTTATAAATTCAATAACATTATTTTACATTCATAAAATATATTTTATAGGAAAAAGATAAGACCAAATCAAATTTTACGCATGAAATGAGAAATTTTTATAATGTCAGTTTTTCTTCCTTTTAATGGCTCATTTGTTTTAAAAACAAATTTTGACACTTTTATAAATTTTATTATAAAAAATAAACCTATTTTTTAATAGTGGAATTTAAAAAATAATAGTGTGAATTTTTTGTATTTTTCTGAGATGTTTCATTTTTTTATAACTGCTAAAAAATAATGAATTTTAATTGAAAACTAAATATTCATTTAAATAATTTATAATTTTAAATTATATTTTTAATTAGTTTTAATTTTTAATTATATAAATCTTAAATCTATTAATCCAATATAGGTCATTGGGTTCAATATTATAATGAATTTGGAAATAAAAAAATTTCAAACTTGTGATCATTTTCACGTTTAAAACTCGTTGTCTCGCCACGCCTACGAGATTAATTTTAAATTACTTTTTTCCACTTCTATAGTTTGAATTTAGGAAAATTGATTCCATATTTTAATAATTATAATGTATAAAATCTACTGGGGTCAACATAATTTTTTTCCAAAATTATTAATGAATTCAGATAAAATTAATTACAATGATTAAGGTAAAAATGAGCTTACTTATTGACTAAATATAGAATATATGGTGTAAAAAATTACCCTACAATTGTAAAACACATATTTTATGGAAATAAATCGACCTTAAAACATATTGGTTCTATTTTTTATGTTATTGAAGCCTATTTTTTGGTAAAAACGTGGGTAACATACAATTCTTTTAAAAAATGCCTAGTGTGTCCTTTCCCCCACTTATAAAAGGGCACCCACTCTTACACTTCTTCACACATCTCAAAACACTTAATTTTTTTCAAGACCAACCCAATTAATTCCAAAAAAATCCCTATATTAGTCATATAATCTTTATATTAGGCATAAATGAATTCTTTTACTTTTTTAGTGCAAACTAAAGGAAGAAACTTGAAGAAGAGGAAACATTTTTTGTAGAGCGTTTCCATTTTATTTCATTATCCTCCCCCATCAATTATAACTATATAATGATTATATAATAACTAAGTATTTTAAATATTCTAAGATTTTTTTATGTTAAGGTTATGACGTGAAACTTGAAACACTTCCATCAAAGGGGTTACACAATCATCATTCGTGTGTACGAAAAACTACCACCTCGCGAACCGATGTTGTTCATTCTTCCATCAACACATTTCATGGTTTGGAATAATGATTTATTTATAGTTTATATATTATATTAATGATATTTAATATTTATTTATACTTCTAGTATTATCATATCACACACACCTTCATGCTTTACATTTTGTGGGAATACGATAACATCGTTTGTGGACGTGCGGACCACCGCCTCCTCAAAGTAATGTGATTCGTTCATGATTTATATGGATTGTATTATGGATGGTTTTAGTAAAAATATGTTCTACATATTACATAAAAATTATAATGGAATTATAATATACATATATATCATATACTTTTGTTTCTTTTAATATGATAAAAAATGGAAGCAGTGTTTATGCGTACATATGGTCTTCCGTCTCCATGAACGGGGAATTTATTTTCCCATCACTAAATTTTATGGATTAATATAAATAAATTTATATCTATTATATATGATATTTATATCATGGTTTGAATCATGTATATTATTAAACCATGATCTAAATAATAGGATCACTGAAATGACAAGTCAAAAACATACTCTAAAAACAATGTAGTTATTACCCGAAACAATGAATATATTGAGAGATTATTAACAGACAGGAAATGATATGTTAAAAATGATCATATAATATATCTTATATGTTAATATGGTTCTGGTATATGTTATAAATTTTTTAGAACCATTATGCATGAGGTTATAATATGTTCCAGTAAAGGAGGCCTAAGGTAAGGGATTTCTTAACTCAATTTCCACTCAATGGGTTAAATTCATACTTCATTGATTATGTCATGATAAGATTATGTGCGTATTGAATTTTTATTATATATATTGTATTTCCAATTTTTTATGTTTATTTAGAATTGGTACACATAATTGATTCATTTATTAATTCTCACCTCAATGTTATGATCATTTTAAGGGTTTATTTCACAATCTCATTCAAATCGATATTGTTTATTCTTGAATATCAGTTGAAGGAAATTAAATGAAATTTCCCAATAAACCATTACATTTTCTTCTCCTATAGTTATTTATGACCTTTTCAAGTAATATTATAATTATTCTACTCTTTACTACTTAAAATGTTTTAGAAAATGTTTTCAATAAAATCCAACTTCATTTCTCTCTTACATCCGAAATAGGTTTTCCAAAGCCATGTTTTCTAAAAATATTTTTAGAAATTATTTATTTAACATTTTCATAATGATTAATTACAGAAAATTTTTACCCATTTTGTTTTTTACAAATTTTTTCAATGGAAAATTCTTATTTCTTTCTGAAGAAGAAACTTTTCTATCCATTTTATAATTCAAATAGAATGTTATTTTTACCTTGTACGACATGTATGGAATTACCTTTCATAATTTAATTGAAGCTTCATTTGAATGTTTATAAAAATATTATTAAATAAAAAGTTTATAAAAGTGATTTTAATAGAAAATTATTTTACAATGTATTTTCAAAATGAAAATCATATTTTCCATGTAAATGTTTTTAAATATTTTTTTTCATCAATGAAAACAACCCTTTTTCTCACTCCAATAAGTATACATTATATTAAAACCACGCTTATTCATACCTTATATTTTTTATTATTATTTTGATTTAGTATAGTACTGGAATTTAATTTTCATTGATTGATTTTCTATTCATTAACTTCCCCTTGAAATATTCACTTTCATGTGATCCTTAGATATTACATTTCCATAAATATCCACATTAATTTTCATGGATATGATTATTTCCTAAACTGTATACCATTTTTACATACAATTTTTACATTGAATGTTATTTGATTATCTAGGGAAATATTGATGATTCTGTATTATTTACTAAATATGGATATTTGATAAGGTATATTGTTTAGGAATTAAATAGATTATTCAACATATAAGGAATGCTTTGGATATTTATGAAATGGGTTACAGACCAGTTAATGTAAGACCTCAATGAATCAGTAGTCTCATGAGATGAAATTAGTTGCATACAAACCCTTATTGTTTATTTCTAAGTAGTTTTAAATCTATTTGGATGATAGATCATGAATGTAACTATATTGAGGATAAATCTTGACTATTCTGATGAGATTATACCCATATACAAAAGCTGTATTGAGGATAGAACTTGATAGAAACTATCTTGAGGATAAACCATGATATTTCAGATGATTGGAATTATGAATTCCATCATTATTGATATCCCATGTGGTCATTAGATTATTTATAATATCCATGTTGAAGTTCATGTGATTATTTATATGGAATTATTTGATTATATTTTTTTCATATCATATTATGTTCTTGTTGTTGATTAAATGGATTGAGTTTTCATTCATTTACCTTTCCATAATGTTTGTGCAAATCCTTTTAATTTATTGATTACATGGAATGTGTGATTTCTTTTTTACCATTCTATTTTGATTCTGCTTATTGATTTATTATTTCTTCCACTGTACTTAACCCTTACTAAGCATTTTAGATCACCCTTATTTTGTTTCCTTCCCCGTGGTATGAAGATGAATTATTGGAATGAGTTTCAAGGATGTTGAACATCTTATTTTCTTACGTATTATGTTTTTTATTCACAATGTAAAATAGTTATATTTTATGAAATATGGTTTCCAAAACTTCTAAATTGATCATCCATTCAGGATTTTATTTTTTGTAATCATGTCGATGTAATAAATTAAGGCACTAACTCTAATCTTCTGGGGTTTGGGTCACTATAATTATTATAAAAGGATGTATAATGGAATCCTTTGGATGTAGATTTAGGAAAACACATATTAGAGAACATAACACTATGATAGAAATTGGGGATAAGTATAGAAGAACATCCCAAAAAAACATGTTTATTTTTATGAGATTATATATGCATAAATTTTTTAATTTATGCTATGTATTTCACTATTTTTAGAATTATACATTATGTTTCATAATTATATTATCTAATGTAGTGTACTCCTTATTTAAAAATGGAACCTCAAAGGAATAAGGGTATCAATACTCATGGATAATGGAGATATTTCCCTGCTAAGGAAACTAATACAACTAGTATTATAACTGAGAAAATTATGGATATATTATCACGTTATGAAGAATAAAATTTCTTGGATGGAGTAACATGTACTAGAATGATATTATCCTATGTTGGATCAGTTTTTACAACATAATCCCCCATAATTCAATGGGACTACTAATCCAATTATAGACGAGCAATGGATTAATTCACTGGAGAAGATATTTATAGCCTTAGGATGTGGTGAAAAGAAAAATGTTACATTTTTAATGTATTGTATAAAAGTTGATGTAGATAAATGGTTTTATTTGATCCAAAAAACTAAGGAGGAAAATAAAATATAACAAATGTAACAGAATGATATTAAGGAGACATACATTGATAAATATTTCCCTTGTGAGAAACAAAATGAGATGAAGAAAATGTTCCAAAGTTTAATGAAAATGGAATAAGGGAGTGTTGTGGAGTGTGCGACTACCTTTACAAGATTATCTTGATATGATATTGATTAAATAACAATAGGTAGTGAAATACTGACAACTTATTTGAACAACATAAGCCAAGTATCTAAAGGGCATTAAAATCCCAATGTTTTTCTTGACATGATGAAATATTTTTGGGTTCTATAAAGATAGAGAAATAATTCTCTAAGTCTTATAAATTTAAAGTGAATAAAGAGAAGAAGAGGATATAAGGGAAAATAATTGATAAAGTAAAGAAGGGAAGGATGAATTTTCCAACATGTGATAATTGTGGAATGACAGACCCTAGTTGTAACATCCCGGTTCTGAAAGCTGCCCAGAGGTGCCCCGTACCTGGTTGGTCACCTGGCCTCAGGCGTATTTCCCTGAAATCCAGAGGCTGCTGACTAGCAGTGAGGGCCTTGGGTGTGATAGTGGCGAAACTATGCCCTCATTAGAAGAGTAACACAACAAAAGTAAAATAGATAACAATAGAGGAAGCAGTAATAACTTCATACAACTGTAAATAGTGGAAGACTGAAAGTAAGAAACAACTGGAGAAATTTTTTTAATGATGCATGATACATACTTCTAGGAAAACATCCAAAAAAGTCACAATGATGAAATACAGTACTAAACTAGAGTAAAAAAATAGATAAACTCCTCATCATCGCAAGCCTCGTCTTGGTACCATGCTTCCCAGCTCCACAACAGTCAAGTACCTGAAGTGAAAGGGCGCTTTACCTTATCTAAACCTGCAACATGATAATCTGTTTGGGCAAAATCATGACCCAAATAGGGTGTGAGACTAAATCCTAGTAGGCAACCACTAAAAGAACTGTGCCTAATAGTTAGTGAATATATGGCAGGAAATAAAATAAAAAGGGGAAGTAAAAAAGGAAGTACTCAGAAGTAAACATTCCTACAATTCAATTGCATTCAAAACCACATATCGAGTAAACTGATAATCAAAGAAGGTAACCCTCTAGGAAGTACTCTCATCCTAACCCCTCTGGTTCAACCAAACAAACACAATCAACCCTCTGGGAATTACACACAGTCTAACCCCTCTGGTTCATCTTATGCATAGACTCTCTAAGGAAGCACTCACAGTCAATCCCCCCTATAGTCTACTATCGATAACTAAAACTCGCTCTGGTGAATCACATACATTTCATTACCCCTGTGGCCCATGTAGAGGAACTACATACACTCTTAGGAAGCACTTTTTTCAATTCCCCCTATGGTCCCACATCGTAGTAGTAAAAACACACCCTCTAGAGAAGCCCTCACGTCCATTCTCCCTATGGTCTACTACACCAGGTTCCCATAGCCCCGTGTAAGTCAAACAAGCATAGAAATTAATAGCGGCCAAAGTAAACCTCAAGAACTACTTGGCTAATAGTATACAACATAACAAAATGTCAAATAAAATAATCACACCATCCTACAATACTATTCAAGGAAAAAAAAGGCTGCCTAATAGGCTAAGCCGAACCAAACGGTCATAAAAAAAGATGCATGGGAAAAAAATTCCAAGGCATATAAATTAACCCTATTCACATTCAATTTACCTTTATTCAAGCATACAAGAATAAAATGCAGTTAACAGGGCTAAAACCACAACACGCAATACCCAGATCAAGGGAATTAGGAACTTTTTCACATATAACTCAAATACTAACCACTAAAAGGTACAAACCACCTACTTCAGTGTTTTAGGATCGTTATATGTGAACCTCAAGCCTTGAATCTCCCAAGAACACCGTAGATATACAAAAACGCTAAAAAAACTCAACCGAGGATGACTCATGAAAGTGGAGTAATCAGGAAACGATGCTCTAGAAGAAGGAAGAGAATACCGTGTAGATTCCAACGCAATTGACAGCGGTCAAATCAGAGAACAGATGCTTGATCAGGGTCTTGGAGAAGAATCACGGTCGTACGGACACTCCTGGACAAACTATGTCAAAAGGAGGTGTGTTCTGTCTATCAGACGTGACCCCGATCCGTTTAATGAAAAAAAGAAAGTACACGGAGTATACTTTCTAAGTACTCGACATGTATTTACCCTTACCGGCCCTCACATTAGGCGGTCTCCAGGTCACCACACATGGCCGTGTGCACGGCCGTTACACGGCCCGCACACGGCTACCCGCGGTAATCGAGTACATGACATGTACCTATAAACTACACGGTGTGTAATTCAGAAATTTCCAAAAATTCCAATTTTTCTTAAAAACACTAGAAAAGGACAAACATACCTGAAATAAAGATCCAGGTTCTTACAAAATTCTCCCATTAAAGAAATTCATCCTCGAATTTCCCTAGCAAGGTGGAGTAGAAGAAGAATCCTCGAAAAGCTCCGACCCCTGCGATCGTACATCAGCCTCCCTCACCCAAGTCTCGTCTTATACTCGCTAGTGCTGCCATAGCACTCGTACCAGAGGAACAGACCGGCCATGGAGAACCTTCAAACTGTGAGCAACAATTCAGATAGGACGCTCCTTGAATGAGGCGTCCACCTCGAGCTCAACCTACTCTGGTTGGAAAACATGATATGAGTCTAAGAAGTAACACCAAAGTTGTGAAATGTGAAATAAATCATGCATAGCCCGATACCTTTGAGGTAACTACAACCAATAGGCAACCGGCCCAACTCTCTCCAAAACCTCAAACGGCCCGACGTACCTCAGAGAAAGCTTACCTTGTCTCCTAATCCTCTTGTGTCCTAATCTCGGTGTGACATGAAGGAAATCCTGATCCCCGACCTCGAACTCTAGAGGTCATCTCTGTCGATTTGCATAAGACTTCTGTCGAGAATGTGCAGTAGCCATCCTCTTACAAATTAACTCTATCAGCCCTGAGGTCTCCTGGACAAGACGAGGTCCCAACATTGCTTCCTCTCTAACCTCTGGCCAGCATAAGGGTGATCAGCATGGCCTACCGTACAAATCCACATAAGGTTCCATTTGAATAAATTCCTGAAAACTATTATTGTAGGAAAACTCCACAAGAGGTATGTGCTTCTCCCAAGAACCTCCAAAATCCAAGATACATGCTTGAAGCATGTCTTCAAGCACCTGAATCGTACGCTCTGATTGGCCATCTGTGTGGGGATGGTAAGCTATACTCAAAATCACCTGTGTACCCAAAGCCATCTATAACCCCTACTAGACTTGAGAAGTAAAACATACATCTATGTCTGAAACAATGGAGTGTGGAACCCCATGTAGACGTACAATCTCTCTAAGGTGCAGCATTCCCAACTCATTAACACTGAAGGTTTCCTTGATCGTCAAGAAGTGAGAAACCTTCATTAGTCTTTCAATGACAACCCAAACTGCATCATTCCCTCGAGGAGACCTCAGCAAACCAATCACAAAATCCATCACGACATCATTCCACTTACACTCGAGAATGGGTAACTGTTGAAAAATCCCATTTGGTCACCGATGCTCCTCCTTCACTTGCTGACAGGTGGAACACCTCATAACAAGACCAGTGAAATCTCCCTTCATAATTGGCCACCAATACTGACAGTGTAGATCATGATACATCTTGGTGACACCAGGATGAACTGCATAAACTGAGGAATGATAGTCTCACATCAGATCCTCTCATATGTCTGCAGGAACCCATACATGCCCCTGGAAATGTAAGATATCATCCTCTCCTATGGTCCATCCAGGAATTGGTTCCTCTGCTGACACACTCTCCCATTGGACTAGGCCTTCAGAATCTGATATCTTTTTCATTTTTACTCGATCAAGAAGAGTAGGGGTAATAACTGTAGAAGAAAGAAACGTCAACCCCTGTCTGTTGTGCACCTCCAAATTAATCTTTGATAATAGAGCCATAAGCTTCCACTCACTACTAGCCTCCTGAATTGCTTGTATCTGAGTCCTTCTGCTCAGCGCATCAGCCACTGTGTTGCCTTTTCCAGGCATATAGGCAAGCTCAAAGTCAAAGTACTGAAGGTACTCAACCCCCCTTCTCTTTCTAGAATTCAGGTCATGCTGAGTGAAGATGTACTTGAGACTTTTGTGGTCGGTGAAAACCACAAAATGATCTCCCAGAAGATAATGTCTCCAATAGCATAAGGCATGAACAACTTCTACCAACTTGAGATCATGCGTCGGGTAATTACTCTCATGTGGACTCAACTGCCGAGACACATACACAATGACTCCTTCTCCCTGCATAAGCACTTCTCCCAAGCCGACACCTGAATCATCACAGTAAACATTATAGCTCTTTCCTGGTTCTTGAAATACTAGTATCGGTGTTGAAGTCATCCCCCCTTCCAGCTTCTAAAAGGATGACTCACAAGAATTTGACCCCAAGAACTTTGCACCCTTCTTAGTCAGGCCCATCAGTGGCACTGCTAAGCGTGGAAGGTCTTGTAAGAAATGTCTGTAGTAACCATCTATCCCTAGAAAACATCATACCTCAAATACTTTCTTTGGCTATTCCCATGAAACTACTGCTCTCACATTCTATGGGTCTACTGATACTCCTTCCTCTGAGATAACATAACACAAAAAGTGAATCTGGTCCATCCAAAAGTGGCATTTTGAGAGATTAGCATATAACTGATGCTCTCTCAATGTACTCAAAACAATCTCAAGATGTGAGTCATGGTCATGTTGTCTGTGATAGTACACCAAGATATCATCCATATAGAGAACCACGAAAGAATCCATGTATGGATGGAACACTCGGTTCATTAGTGCCATGAAGACTACAATCGCATTTGTGAGACCGAATTACATAGCCGCATAATCTTATAGACCATACCTACTCTGTAAGGCTGTGAGAGGTATAACAGATGGTCTAACACACAACTTATGGTAACTGGACCTCAAGTTAATCTTCGAGAAAACGTGGTCTCCTCGAAGATGATCAAAGAGATCGACAATCCTCCAAAAGGGATATTAGTTCTTGACTATCAACTGGTTCAACTTCTGATAATCAACAAAAAGTCTAAGTGTACCATCTACCTTCTTTGAAAACAGGACAGGCGAAACCCAAGGAGAAGTACTGGGTCAGATGAAACCCTTTGCCTGCAACTCCTACAACTGCTTCTTGAGCTCCTGCAGCTCTGGTGTAGCCATCCTATAAGGAGGAATGGATACTGGTGCCAGTCTTGGAACAAGATCAATAGAAAATTCCACCTCTCGCTCTGGAGGAAAGCCTGAAAAGTCTACTGGAAGGATGTCCTTGAAACGATCCACCACTAGAGGAAAGTCCATCTGTGAAGTCCCCAAGTCGTGCAGATATAGACTAGCGATCTAGGCTGTAACTCCTCCCAACCCATGATTCTCGGGTCCTACACTGCTTTCTGGGACATCCCATTCGCCCTTATGAAGAAACGATCCACCTTATGGTGATGTAAAAAGCACCCTACGATGATACCAGTCGATAAAAGCATGGAAGGGAACTAACTAGTCCATTCTGAGAATGAAATCATAGCCTCTCATATCTAAGACATAGGGGTCCCATAATAAATTACACCCACCAACCTCAAGAGGGAACTCCCTGCACTGATGTAAACTAGCTGATCTGGTCCCCAACGGAGTGTCTATCATCAAGATATTAGCCCAAGAAATGAT
The DNA here is from genome assembly GCA_963277665.1 of Viscum album. Taxonomy (NCBI): domain Eukaryota; kingdom Viridiplantae; phylum Streptophyta; class Magnoliopsida; order Santalales; family Viscaceae; genus Viscum; species Viscum album. Next base: position 724,465,300 of record OY728167.1, on the reverse strand, counting down.
ACAAAGCCCAAGTCTCTCCACAACAGAAACAGATATAAAGCTACGGGAAGCCCCTGTATTGAAAAGGGAATAAGCTAAAACAGAGGGAACTACAATCCTACCTCGAACTGTAGATGGTCCGAGATCCTGCTCCTGCTGGGTCTGCTCCACTACAGAAGTCTGGCCTGTACCGCAACCCCGTTACCCTGCCTGAACACTTTGAGCTGATCCACCTTGTTTTTGCTAAAAGCCTAGTGATTGACTACCATGATCATAACCTCCACCTCTGCCTGAAGGTCCAGAAGAACTCCATTTCCTAGACTGGTGAGAAACTAGTGGTGCTGCTCCCAAACGAGGAGTCATAGAAGAGCCCCTATCACTATCTGCTGGTGAAAAGATCTGATAGAAGTGCTGAAGGTGACCCATCTTTCCACAAGATCATCACTCAACTGGGTCTCTCGGGCAATGGGGACTTGTGTGTCTGCTCTTCCCGTATTGGTAGCACACCACATGGCTACAAGAAGAAGTGTCTCACCTCCTTGGTTCACCATGCGAAGACCCCCTGCGGCACTTCCTGCTGTCAGTAGGAGGGATACTAACTCCAGATGTCGAGCCTCCCTGGATCACAACTCTATAATCCCTCATATTATGCTCCGTGATCAGCGCCTGATTGATGATAGATGTGATGGAATTCAGCCTAAAGATGTTCACCTGAGATCAGATTTTGTGCCTGAGACCATCCTCAAAATTCCTTGTCATGAATAACTCATCACCTCCTGGGATGGGCATGAAGTACTACAGCTCTATGAAATGAGATGAATACTCCATAACAAAAAAATACCCTTCTCTAGACTCATTAACTTTTGGGCTCGATCAGCCCTCAATGTCTATAGATATATGTATTCGTAGAAGGAACATTGGAACTCATTCCAAGCCATGACTTGCTAGCTTCCCTCCTGAGAGATCACATCCCACCATCTCTTGGTAGAATCCCGAATCATATAGGTATAAAGATTCACCCTCCTCTCTAGAGGCATCTCCAGATGCTCGAAGATAGATAGCATGGATTCTAACCATGACTCTGTAGCCTGAGGTCCTCCTTCCCCTATGAAGGTGGGAGGATGCTACTACTAGAAAACTCACGTAAACTCTGCCATAGATGGGGCAGGAAGCGAAACTCTGCATAAGGTCTGCATGAACCTCATAAAGCCCTCTTAGAACTGTGCATCAGCACCTGTGTCCGTAATGACGGTTGGTGCCAAGACTGGCACAACCGGAGGATCTGCTGGTAGTCCCTGATCAGCAATGTCTAGTGGCTGATCACTGCCTTGAAACTGGTGTAAAACCAGAGGACGTCTCAGTGGCATGAATCTGCAAGGTCAAGCACACACCTTAGAACAATATTAACAAGAAATGATAACTTTAAGTGTAAGAAGGGAACATGAGAAAGAAAGAATTCCAGTTTTTCACAACATGGATACACGAAGTGTATAATGCCAACACAACATGTTCCCTTAAGCCTTCATATGGGCGTGTACTACTTCCAGGACCGGTCGTGTAACACCCCATACACATGGCGTGTTGTCCAAACACACAGTGTGTGCTTGAATTATTTTCCCCTTATTAAGTACTTCTACACAGATAACCTGCACGGTTCTCCTAAAACAAGACTACACGGCGCGTTCTTGCCTGACATGGCGTGTACTAGATGAGCTTCACCGACCCGTGTTGTTAGTGACACGACCAGTTACATGGATGACAATACATAGATTGTTCATGCTAGAAACAACGTGTACGTAGAATATTTTACCGACCCGTGTTGTTTGCGACACGACCGGATACTCAGGTTACACTACACGGCGTGTTCCAGATCGACACGGTGTGTACTAGAAAAGACTCAACTGACCTGTGTTGTTAGTCACCCGGCCGATTATACGGTCTTACAATAAGGCATGTAAATCTGGTACATGGCGTGTCCTATCAGAGATTTCCCTACCCCAGGTCCCTACCCACACAGTCTGTGACACGGTTTGAGACTACATGGCATGTACATACAGTACATGAAGTGTACTTAAGAAAAACAGCTCCTTCTCGAACAGAAGGACACACAATGTGTATTCATCACTACACGCTATGTATTCTGGGTTTTTCCGAACATTAAGCCTCAGAAACTATTCTGAAACCCAACAAAACACTGAAATGATAAAAAAAAGTGCCAAATTTTGATCCTTGAGGGCCCATATTTTCCATTAATCAAATCTTGGGATCTTATACATGTCATATACGAGGAAAACAAGGTAATGATCCACTAAATTCTGGTCCATGAGGGCCCATAACACCTCAAGAACCAAAGTTTGGCCTTCAGTCAAACAAAAACTTTCACAATCAATACCCTTATCAAAAATAAAGTATTTAATAGATGAATATATCACAACAACATGAATATCTAGCATAACATCTATCACAACAACATGCAATCTCTAATGCACCCTAAATGGCATGACAAGAATGCATGACAAGTAATTTCTAGCAAGTTCCTATATGATGCATGAGATATAATACCCTCATCTCATCAGGTTTCAACAGAAATAGAACCTCAATAACATCAACGATAACAAAAAAAAAACTTGTGAACCACCCAACAATGAAATCAAATCAACACTAAAATTTCAAAACCAGAAAAATTTCAGTAAACAAGGTCGATTGGCTTTTCCCTGTACACGGATTAGCTACTCTCTGGAAAAACTTATTTACAAGTACCTATTCTTTATGATCCCTAGATATAAGATCCAAACAGTAATTCAAGAAGAAAAGAATCCCTCTGATACCACTTTTTAATGTCCCAGTTTCGGAATCCACCTAGAGGAACCCTGTACCCGGTTGGTCACATGGCCTCAAGCGCATATCCCCAAACGCCAGAGGCTGCTGACAAGAAGAGAGGGCCTTGGGTGTGACAGTGGAGAAACTATGCCCTCATTGTAAGATTAACACCATAGAAGTAAAATAGATAACAATAGTGGAAGCAATGATAATTTCATACAACAACAAACACTGAAAGACTTAATGTAAGAAACAACTGGAGAAAAAATATAAATGATGCATAATACATATGTCTAGGAAAGTACCCAAACAAGTCACAATGATGAAATATAGTACTAAACCAAAGTACAAAATAAAACAGATAAACTCCTCAGCATCACAAGCCTCATCTTGGTCCCATGATCCCCAGCTCCGCAGAAGTCAAGTACCGGAAGTAGAAGGGTGCTTGCGCTTATCTAAATCTGCAAAAAGATAATTTGTTTGGGCCTAGAAGCATGACCCAAACAGGGTGTGAGAATAAATCCCAATAGAAAACCACCAAAAGATCTGTGCCTAACAGTCAGTGAATATATGGAAGGAAAAAAATAAAAAGGGGCAATAAATAAAGAATTACTCAACAGTAAACATTCCTACAGTTCAATTGTATTCAAAACCACATATCAAGTAAACAACTAATCAAAGAAGGTAAACCTCTAGGATGTACTCTCATCCTAACCCCTTTGTTTCAACCAAACAAACACATGAAACCCTCTGGGAATTACACACAATCTAACCCCTATGGTTCAGCTTAAGGATAGACTCTTTGAAGGATCAGTCACTGTAAATTCCCCAATAGTCTTGTATCGGTAACTAAAAGGCGCTCTTGGGAAGCACTTACATCTCATTCACCCTGTGGCCCACGTTGAGGAACTATAGATGATATGAGGATGCACTTTCATTAATTCCCCCTATGGTCTCACATCGTAATAGTAAAAACAGACTCTATGGAGAAGCCCTCACATCCATTCTCTCTATGGTCTACTACACCAGGTTCCCACAACCCCGTGTAAGTCAAACGAGCATAAAAATACATAGCAGCCAAAGTAAACCTTAGGAACTACAAGGATAATAGTCTACAACATAACAACATTTCAGAAAAAATAATCACACCATCCTACAAATCTAGGTATGGTAAAAACAAGGCAGCCTAACAGGCTAGGCTGAACCAAACAGTCATAACCAAAACATGCAAGGGAAAACACTTCCAAGGCATAGAAATTAGCCATATTCAAATTAAATTTTCCTTTATTAAAGAATAAAATAATATAGGGCAATTAACAGGGCTAAAACTGTAACACGCAATACCACAATCAAGGGTATTGGGAACTTTTTCCCATATAACTCAAATACTAACCACATAAAGGTACAAACCACTTACCTCAGTGATGTAGGATTGTTATATGTGAACCTCAAGCCTTGAATTTCCCAAGAACACCATTGGTCTACAAAAATGCTAAAAATGATCAATTAATGTTATCTCTTTAAATAGTATGAATTAGGAAACGAATCTCTAAAAGAAGGAAGAGCTTACCGTGGTGATTCCAATGCAATCGACAGTGGTCGAATCGGATAACGGATGCTCGATCGGGGTCTTGGAGAAGAATTTTGGCTGTACAGATGCTCCTAGACAAACTAGGTCAGGAGGAGGTGTGTTCTGTCCATCAGGCGTGACCCCGGTCCTTTTAATAAAAAAAATAAAGTACATGGCTAGTACTTTATAAGTACACGACATGTAATTTCCCTTACTATCCCCAATATTAGGTTGTCTCTAGGTCACCACACATGGTCGTGTGCATGGACGTTACACGGCCATCACACATCTACCAGCGGTAATCGAGTACACAAAATGTACCTATAATGTACACGACATGTACTTCAGAAATTTCCATAAATTCCTATTTTTCTTAAAATCACCAGAAAAGGAAAACATACTTGAAAAGAAGATATGGGTTATTACACTGGTACTTGCTTGAAGGGGATGTGGGTCAATTATAAATAAAGATACAAGAGTCACCAATCAAAAGAGTCAAAAATGGAAGAAATAAAAATCTGATATTCATTGTTTCAACTGTAGTGAAATGGGTCACTATATAAATAAATTCACCAAGCGTCAAGGGATGCAAAGGGATCAAGGTCAATCTTAAGATATTGATACAAATAAAGTAGAATGTTTACTGTTTTTGTGTATTTGGATCCACGAAATATTTTTTAAAAGTATTTTATTTATGATATTCACATAATAATAATTATGAAATATATATGTATTTTAATATAGTACTATTCCGTTAGGGATTTGGGAGCATATCTTATGAGGTGCCGATCAACAAGAAAAATGATTCAATGGAATGTTTAACTTCTTGAACACATTACTAACAAACCTTAATGTATTCATGATGTTGAGAAAATTTTGGTGGGATGAAGAGATGATATATATGGATTAAATAAATTGGATAATACGAACAACCATGAAACTGATTAATGAATTTATTAAGCAATCATTGATAGAGTTTACGACACTGTTATATTTTAGGAATATATCTAATAATATGTGTTTTAATTTAGTAATAAAGAAGAATGAATGTTTTTAATAAGGTTTTATGTTAATTCAAGTTATTACCATGTTTCAAGAGTATAATAGATGATGGTATTAACATGGTTGGTATGTGACACTTAGGATCTACTTCATGTAGTTTGTGGGATTAGTGGAACATTCATCAACTTTAGGAAAATTATCTTGAAGTAAAATTCTATCATATTGACATCATTTCTGATGATATCGTTGGCCTTTTAACACAAATTATAATTATGGTTTTGAGGACCTTATCTTTGGAATGATAACTTGAATTATTTTGATCATTGTCCTCAATAACTCTCTATAATTATTTATGTTTTTACTCAAAGACTATATAATCACTTACCACAAAATTCCTCTTACATAGAAACCTATTTATGTGTTAATCCATATGAATATTGTAATTCCCTTAATCTCATTTTAATAGGATAATTTATTTATTCCTTCTCATGACCTAGGATTTAAATAAATTTATTTTGAAATATCATCCCCTTGATTACCAAGATCATGTTGGAATTGTGATGATGCAATTTATTTAAGTTGGGGAGAATGTAACACACCATGATTTTAAAATAAGTACATTGTATTTGATAGCATGTATGAAATGAAAAACCAAGAGAAAAGGGGAATATAATATCCCAATACTACCTAGTACATTTACTATTTTAAATAAATTCAATCTATGATATAGCTTGAAATGCATGCAACACTGAGTTATCTAGTGTTACACGTATGACCAAGTATTACCTAATATTATTAACATTATTATTTAAAATGGAATTATATCCAAAAAATTAAATTTGAGGTTATAAATATGATTGACTATGTTATGAAATTATATGGTTGAATTCATCGGTTACAAATTAATTATTAATGAATATAAGAACCAATTTAATATAAAGGGAATGTTTTTATAAAGAACTATTTTTATGCGCCCAGAGAAATTTTATTTTAATAAATAAATTTAATTACTATTAGTAAATGAAATTAATTAAATATATATATATATATATATATATATTAACTAAATATTTTTTATATTCATAAAATATATTTTATTGTCATAATATAAGAACAAATCAAATTTTGGTCATAAAAGGATGTATTTTTCTAAAGGTAGTTTTGTCACCTTTTAATGGAAAAGTTGTTTAAAAAATAGATTCTTACTATTTTATAAAGTTTATTTGAAAAAATAATATTCATTTTATGAAATTTATTTTCAAAATTATCTTAGTGTGAATTTTTGGTACTTTTCTAAGAAGTTTCATTTTTTTAATGAATAGTAAACCAATATTAAATTTTAATTAAAACTGAATTTTTTTTTAAATAATTTATATGGTTAAATTATATTTTTAATTGGTTTTAAATTTTCCTTAGATAAATTTTAGATCTATTAATCCATTATTGGTCATCGGGTTCATTATTATATAGAATTTGGATATAAAAACATTTCAAACCTTTGAACTTTTTTCGCTTTAAAAACTCAATGCCTCATCGTGTATGCCAGCTTAATTTTAAATTTAATTCTATAACTTATGTGGTTTGAATTTGTAAAAATGGATTCCATATTTGGAATCAGTATAATTTAAAAATTTTAATATGGAAAGATTAATTTTTGACCATAATTATTATTGAATTCATAAAAAAATAATTACAGTGATTAAGGAAAAAATGAGTTTACTTAATGACTAATGTTAGAATATAAGTTGTCCAAATGACCCTAAAATTGTCTGAAACCCATTGGGTAAGAATTTTTAGACCCTACCAATTCAAAAATATATTTTTTGGCGTTATGTAAGCCTCTTGGTAGGAAAAAAAGTTGGGACCACACAATTCTTTTAAAAATGCTACGTGTGTCCTCTCTGCCACTTATAAAAGGCCACCCCCTCTTCCACTTCTTCACAAATATCAAGAAACTTATGTTATGAAAATACTAGAACAATTATCTCTAAAACATCCCTAACCTAATCCTATAAGACTTATATTGGTAATAAATAAAACCTTTCAATGTTTTAGTGAAAACCTATGGATGAAACCCAAAGAAGAGGTAACGTTTTTCTTAAATAATTTTCATTTTGTTACCTTATACACATACTTTAATTATAAATTTATAATTATTATATAATAACCTTGGTAAATTAGATATACATATATGTTGTTTTTTAAGGTTAAAACCTACAAATTTACACACTTGCATCAAATGGGATACACAATCATCCTTCCTGTGTACGACAAACTACCGTTGTGAAAACCGATGTCGTCCTTTATTCAATTACCACATTTCATGATTGGGAATAATGATGGATTTATAGTTAATAAACTATATTTATGATATTTAATATGTATTTATACTTCTGTAATTATTATTTCACACACATCTTCATGCTTTCCATTTTGTGAGAATATGATAACATCATTTGTGGATGTGTGGACTACCGCCTCCTCAAGGCGATGTGATTCATTCACAGTTTACATGGAATTTATTAAGGATGGTTTTAATAATAAGAATATGTGATATATATTACATAAAATTCATAATGTAATTATAACATACATATATATCATTTAATTTTATTTCTTTTAATACAACAAGTAATTTGAACAAGTGTTCATTCATACGTACAAGCTAACATCACCAGGAAATGTACTTTTTATTTCCTATCACTAAATTTTATGGATTACTGTAAATATATATATTGAATATATATGATATTTATTTCATTCTTTACATCCAAAATATTATTAAATAATGATCTATGTGAGAGAAACAAAAAAAATAACAAGTCAAAACATACTGAAAAAACGATGCAGTTATTACCTGAAACAATGAAATTAATGATAGATTGTTAACTAACATACAATAATATGTTATAAAAGGATCATATGTGATATCATATATATTAATATGGTTCTTTAATAAGTTAATAAAATTATTAAAACCAATATAAAACAGACTAAAAGATGTTTAACTAAAGGAAGCATATTGTAAGTTATTTTATAATACAATTTCCACTCATTGGGTTAAATTTATACTTTATTGGTTATTTCATGATAAGATTATGTGTATATTGAATTTAAATTATCATATGTTGTATTTAAATTTATTTTATTTGGATTTATAGTGGATACAATTTATTTTTCATCGTCTACTTTGACCACAGGAGTATGATGTATATCATCTCTTAGAAGGATGTTAGATTGAGAAAGAGGTGATAGCTAGAGTTCCTCTAAGACTACGACTTCAAGATAGTATATAATCCTGGGAATTGGAACATGGTGGTATATTCTATAAGCATGATATAATTCTATCAGTTGTTTGATGAGGCATAAAAGAATTTTCACTTCACGCAGTTGTCCGTAGTGGATGGGGATGGTGCTTCATATCACCATACAATGGTTGTTACCCCACTGCATTTACAACATGTCAGGGATGTTCTACAAGTAGATAAAAACTTTGAGACCTTATGTACTCATATATCCATTGGATTTTCTCATAATTGATTTTGTAAATGTTGGTAACATGTTATCCTTTTAAGAGGATGGATGGTGGTTCATGTGACGCCGTAAGAGGTAGTAGTGAGGGAGTTTCATGCATATCCTTTGGAGGTATATCCAGGTGTGTAAAATAAGTACCAAGTCCTTAGATTTTATTTGTTGTGGCCATAAATGAAGTAGGTTATATCAATGTTTTTCTCTTGATGCCTCACTTATTAGTGGGTCAAGGCTGAGTTTCAGGTTTTAGTGGGTTTAGATCAACCCATTGAGGTTCCATAGTGGAAGTGGGATGGAATATCTATAGACATTGTGAAGGGGTTACCATGTACATACATATGAAAAAAATTCTATCCAGGTGATCATAGACCAACTAAAAAAGTCATCTCACACCCTAACTATTTTAGAGAAGAGTTAAATAGATATATTAGGATACATGTATTCATAAGAGATAGTCCATCCCCATAGAGTTACCCAAATGATCATTTCAGACCATGATTCTCACTTCATGTCATGGTTATCAGAATTATTATTGGAGGACTTTGGGAAAAAGTTTTATTTGAGCATATTGTTTCACCCCAAGACTGAGGGTTAGATAGAGAGAACCATTCAGGTCTTGGAGGACAAGTTGTGGGTTTTCATGTTGGACTTTGTCCATAGTTGGGAGGATCATCTACCCTTGGTGGACATTACGTATAATAATATCTACCATTAAACATTTGATATTTCACCATTAAAGGCTTTATATATGAAACACTATAGGGAATCACTTTTCTGGAATGATCCAAGTGAGTCAGTACTCATGGACCTAATGTTGTTGTGATCTATGATAGAGAATGTTCAGATCATCCTGTTGCAGATGAGGATTGTATAGAGCCACCAAAATTCCTTTTTGGAACGATAATGGAGGCCTTTGGAGTTCAATTAGGGAGACCGTGTTTTCTATATGGTCTCACTTCAATGTAGATTATGAATATTTGGTCAGGTTGTAATATTATCTATTAGATTCATTTTCCCTTTCAAGATACTACACAAAGTTTGCAAGGAGGCATACTACTTGGATCTAGCACCATAGTTAGACTAGGTACAAAATATCTTCCTCATTTCAAAGATGGGGAGACATGTGAATGAAACATCTAATGTTATCGACTGGAGTCAGATGGCCATTTAGGATGGAGCTACCTGTGTGGAGTACCTGGTGGAGATCAAGGATCAATAGGATAGGGTCCTCCATGGGAAAGAAATTCCCTTAGTTTGTGTCTAATGGAAGCATGAGATTCTTCAGGATAAAACCTAAGAGTGGGTGACCCATATACAAGCTCATTACCCACATGTTTTTGAGTGCTATATTTTTTTGGATGAAAATCCATAAGGTGGGGATAATTTAATGCCTCAGTGTTTTCCATGTAAACAATTGAAATATAAATAGTAATAATTTCAATGGTAGGTGCTAAGATGATGTGAGATTCTGAGTCCCGGTCAGCCCAAAATTAATATTTGAAAAATATTAAGTATATTAATATCATTCATGAGGAATTTTATTAAATTTTTTTAATAACTCCTAAATTTAGTATTTGGTCATAAATTTGGGACTTTCTTTGAGGTCAGAATGCGGGTTTTACCCTTGGGAAAACATAATTTTTTTCGGGGTTGGGAGTTTTGTGAAAAAATCATCATGGGAGTAAATAATAAATAAATAAATTAATTAATTAATTTTTATTAGGGATGAAATGGAGAACTAATAAACATCTATATAAATATGGTTTTGACCAAATCTTTTGGGTTGTCCCCATAACCTAGGAATTTGAGAGAAGCTCCAGTGGAGGAGTTTCCATGAAAAAAAAAATCAATTAATCAAGCTTTGGTGATCAGTGTGGTAATGGAACCTATGGATATAATTAATGATAATAAACTAATACCAATACTTTCCAAAAATTTATCCAAATCAAGGTAGGGAACTTTTTTATGCGGATTTATCCACGTTTTATTATCCCATGGAAAACATGAATCAAATCAACCAATAGATTGATTTGTGGGTAGATTATTTTGTGGGTACATGATTATTTTTTGAGATTTATGGATTTTTATGTCTGACAAATTATATGTCTTCATTAATAATTCTAAAATCAATTAATTTAGGACAACATTAAAATTTGACAAGGTCTGTTACTCTTTTTTGTGTTTTATGTATTTCATCCATCATTCATCGTGCATTTATCTCTAGTATTTTATTTTATTGGAGATTCAAAAAATACTGAAACAATCATCCATTTCACACCCATTAATAAAAAAACATATTTATACCATATATTTGGGTTTAGTTTTGATGATGGTCCATGATGTGTGGTGATCAATGCAGGTCAGGTTTGGATTTTGGGACATCTGATTGTGGTTTCGGTGTGCATTGATGGAACAACTCAATGATTAAGGTTCCTCAATAAATTTTTTATGGTTATGAATTAGATATTCGGTAGTAATTGATATCAATGGACTTGGATCCTTGATTTTCATAAATAGTAAAAAAGTAAATGGTGAGGAATTGGTGGATGAGTCCTCATGAAGATCCATGGATTTCAGGAATTTTCATACTACATGGCATGTAACAGAAGAAAGAACGTCGTGTGTGGGTCCCTATATATGGTGCTAGGGTTACACATATAATAAAATATAACACACCTTGTGACCCTTATCTAGTGGATTTTCATGTATCACAGAGGATACATGGGAATAGACATGGATAGGTACATGACATGACCAGAGTACATAGGCTGATCCATGTAATCGGACATGGCCCGATACAAGGATGCAACTAGGTACACATGCATGGATAAGTGTACATAGGTACATACACGAGCATGGGATGTTATAATTGGGTAGACTCATTACTAAAGGGACACACCGTGTACTAAAATTACACACCATGTAATTCTTCAAAGATGTATTGGAGACATTTTTTCCCTTAGCATGGACTAGTTTCTTTAAGTTAAATTTTCCTTGATCCATCCCTATTATGGTATAACAACCCCAAACATAAAATATTTTATTTAAGGATGAAATCATAACAATAAATTTCCATCATTGATACCAATAGAGTTGACCCAATTTTCACCATCCAAATGTTATCATATTGAAAGGAAATATTTGATCACTTACAACCTCTTGGACCTTTTAGGGTTATAGTTTTAGATAATAAGGATAAAATCCTACATAAAAAATACCCATGTTGTTAAATTATAATTTATACCACCTAATATAGCTTTCCTTATTTCTCATTATATCATCATCATCATCCATATGAAATACTTCTAAAAATAACTCATTCAACATCATTTCTTTATAACCTGTGGAAAAGGAAACATAAGAAGGGTGAGCTCAAATGCTCAGTAAGTGTAAACAGAAGCATTAACAATTTAATGCCACCAATGTTCCTAATAATTGAAAAGGGGTATAAAAAAATAATCAGACTGAATGAGATAAACATAAAATAACTCATACCCATTAGTAACTTGATCATTAAATATTAAAACATAGAAAAGTAAAGATTCATCATAATCAATAATCATGAGCCATATGATATCAATCCAAATTGTATGAGCCATTATAAACCTATAAAAATCATCACACAATAATTTTGGTATATTGGAACATTTCTCTTGATAACCCATATTAAACCCATGTTACAAATAACTGGATCCTTGTTAAATCTATATGAGAAACCCTCAGGTAACTCCCTCCTTCTCACCTTTCAAGAAAATGTACATTACCCGATGCGTTAGAATTCTATCTGGACACACCCATTATTTATGTTATAACGGGATCACCCGAAACTATCTAGGATTCCACATCATAAAATGTATAATGGGCTCACCTAGTGATATCTGGTCCACCCCATCATATAAGCTGTAATGATATCACCCAACACTATCTTGTTTCTTTATAGAATTTTTCCATTGCATGAAATGGGTTCCCTCTTTTCCCAGTTTTAATAGTGTAATTCCATTTCTTATTTACAATAAATAGGTATTGACCCTAAACCATTAAAAAATTAGTATTACATTCATAACATGATTAACCCATTGAAAAGAAATGGGTTTCATGTCAATCTCTTTGAAACATGATTAATTAATGGAAAAGAAACTAGTTCCATAACAATATCTTTGAAACATGGTTAAACCATGAGAAAGAAATTGGTTTTAGAAAATAGCATTGAAACATGATTAACCAATTAAAAATAAAGAGTTTCCATAGAAATATCCTTGAAAAAATCATAATCCATCCATATCAAGACCAAGGATGGTTTAATTACTAAATATACCCATTGGATCATAAATAAAAACAAGGGTTTTTGAAATTGTTGAATGGATATAAAATTAAATAATTTTTTTGGAAAATAGCATTTTCAAATTGGAAATAACTTTTTAAAAACTAATAATTTAAAAAACAATGTGAAAATACTTTTATTTGAAAATAACTTTGGAATCATATAAAGGAATAATTAAAAATCATTTAAAACATTTCTTGATGAAAATATATTTTCCATTTTGGAAAACAATTTTTAAAACCTTTTGAAAATACTTTTCTTATAAAATAACCTAAAAATTTTTAAATCAATTTTTAATAAAATAACAGTTACTATAGTGGAAAATTCCATTCCTTCCATACACATTAAAATAAATATTTATTACATATTTTCAGTAAAATACAAACGGTAATTGATTGTAAAAAGAAATGAATATTCCTTTAAAACATTTAAAAAAAAGAAAAATTTGGGTATAAATTTATTTAATAAATATTATGAAGAATTTTAAAAATATTTTATTGAAATTCATTGTAGAAAACATGGTTTTGTTGGAAAAAGGGTTTTTGAATGAAGAGATAAATAAAGATGGTTTTTATTAAAAACATTTTCTCAATTATTATAAGTACTAAATAGTGTAAAAATCATAATATTACATGAAAATATCACAAATATTTAAATTAGAATAAAAATCAGGAGATTTCTTTATAATTTTGACACAATATTTCAACATTAGAGACTTAATCATAAGCAATCCCAATAAAAGATGAGATTGTAGCATAAAAATTAAACCACCTTAGTAACTTTGAATCGCAAGACCCATAAGAGATATATCATAAAATTGATATGTAAATCCCAGTAAATTTGATTGTAATAATAATAAAATAAATTCATGGGTAGAATATAAGCAACATAAAATAAATAGGTGGTGAATATGACATGTGAATTACAGAAATAAAAAAGTATGATGAAAATCCCTTATAAAGTGATTCCTTTAAGACGAACATTATTTATCCACAAATATAGTGGTTTTAAACATTTTATTAACTTATTAAATAACCATATTAATTTTTATAATATCATATATGATCCTTTTATTACAATTTAACACACATTCATTAATAATATTTCATTGTTTTCATTGTTTCGGGTGTTAATTGCCTTGTTTTCTCATTCATGATTTGTAATGAAAGTCTCAGTTATTGTGAACATAATATAGTTATATCATATAATTAATAATATTCATGATAAAATTATCATATTTATACATCAATTATATGTTTAAATACAATAAAGAAATATGGTTATGAAAAATGTAGTATGTTATGATCATGTGGGCTATAGGACGTATGTACGCAAGATTAACATTTCTATTTTTCAATAATCATTAAGAAATGGAGGTAAGTAATATTTCATCTTAAAATAATGATTATAATATCATGTATAATATATTATTTCTTTAAATATACCTATATATATCATCCATGTGGCATGGTAATGAATAGAGAGTCACATCGCTTTGTGAAGGCGGTAGTCCACACATACACAAACGATGTTATCATATTGTTTAATGTCAAAAATAAAATGATATATTATCTTTTAAAAATGATAAATATTTAATTGATATCATAATTATGTAATTTATATCACATATAATCATTAAATTTATCCTTATTACATTTTATGTAAATCATTAGTGGGAAATCTAGTCACATCGCTTCGCGAGGCGGTAGTTCTCCATACACACAAACAATGTTATCATGTCTCCTACAGAATAGAAAGTAAAAAATATTTATATGATTTAATGACTTAATAGGTATGAATATGTTATAAATGTTATATATATATATACTTTATATCCATCAGCATACTCAATTGTGAAAGGTGGTAGTGGAAGAACGAATGACATCCGTTCACAAGGTGGTAGTCCGCCATACACAACAACAGTGATTTCATAACCAATTTGATGGAAGTGGGAATGTTTCTTTGTCATGAAATTTTTATAACAATATCCTAGTATATTCAAAGTAATTAGTTTATTATATCATCATTATTTAACAATAATCAAAGGAGGTGGAGAAAGAAATAAAACCAAGACACTCGTTGAAGAACTTTACCTCTTCTTAGGGTATCCTCATTAGGTTTGCACTAAAGCCTTCCTATGATGGATTAATGTCCAAAAAAAGTATTATAGGATTATGGGAGGAAATTTAGGAAGCTATTTGGGAAGGTATTTTTCAAACCAAAGTGGTTTTAAGGTTTGAAGAATAGAGGATAGGGGTGGGCCTTTTATAAGTGGGGGATAAGACACACTTTTATTTTTTAAAAGAATTGAGTGGTCCCACATTTTTTCATATTTCACAAGGGTCCGAATGTGCCATTATATAACCATATAAGTGTAATGATCTAAATATTTCCATAAAAAAATTTATATAAGTGTATTGGTAAATTTTACCCTTATCTTTTTAGTTTAACCCCTCAGTAAACCAATTTTTACCTTATCCATGATAATTAATTATTACTATATTCAGTATTAATTTTGGAAAAAAATAATGTTGAATTTATTATGTAATATAAATTTTGATGATTCCAAAAATGTAATCCTTTTTTCCAAATTATAATCACCTAATGGGTAAATTTTAATTTATAAATAATCTCACAAATAAGATGTGAAAGCAATTTTCTATAGAGAAAATATTAAATAGATTAAAAATTATTTATATAAAATTTCAATATTAAATTGGTTATAATTACCTAAATTGTATTAATATATATATAATTGAAAAATAAGGTTTTCGATAAGTGTATTTTTTTCAATCACAAGATGATTTTATATTAAATATATGTCTAATAATAGTCATTGTATGAATCTGAATTAATATTTATTGATATATATTTTTATACATTTCATTTAAAAATTTACCCATTTGGTATTATTTTAATTAATTAAAATAGATAAAAATTATGAATTTTAAAATATTTGTTTTGGAAAAATCATGTTTTTAATCCCAAAAACAAAGTTAAACTAAAAACCAATATAAATATTATTCAAAACTAATTAATTTGATTAAATATAAATACATTATTCTTATTATACATTAAATAAAATTTAAAAACTATTTATTGTTTTAAATTAATAAAATTATTGAAAATAATTAAAAATTTTACAAAAATATATGTTTTCTCATTATTCATTAAAAAATAAATTATTTGTAATATTTTCTTTGAAATGCAATAAAGACATTTTTGAAGAAAACATATTTCTGATGGATAAAATTAATTTACCAAAATTTTATTGATTATTTTCTAGAAATTTATCAATATATAATATTGAGTGTGAAATTTATATATATATATATTATAAACTAGTTAATACTATTCAGAACTACCAATTTAACAGCTAGGTTTTAATAGTTATTTATACCATGGGTCATTTAGGCTTGGTGTTGTGTGTTTAATACTCTATAAAACATAAAAAAAATCTTAGTCTTTCATTTAGTGAAAGCTATTGGATAGATTAAATTTATTTAAAAATAAAAATATCATAAAATCCCAGGGTGTTAAATTATCATCTAAGACCAATTTTGTGTGTCGCTTATGCGATCGATCATTGTTTTCTTCTTTTAAAATATTAGGGTGTTACATTCTTCTAGATTTAATAAATTAAATCCTCTCAATTTAACCTTTATATCGGTAATTAAAGTATGTAAATTTGGAAATACATTTTTTTCTAAACCCACATCCTAAAAAGGGTTAACAAAACAACCTCTAAACCAAGGATAAAGGGATTTACAAATGTTATACAGAATAACACATAACTGGTTTCAAAATAGGACAACATAGATGGGAATGGGAAAAATATAAATAATTATAGATATTTATTGAGATCATTGATCACAAGAAGGTGAAAGATCAATGGAAAGTTAAGGGCCTAAAAACTCTAAATCTTTGATAATCTAAAATACAATATGATTCATTAGATATGAATTTAATAGGATAATTTTTTTGTTTCAAGATAATTTTAATAGATTTGAGGAATTATTTTCCCTTGGGACTAATATCATAAGGAAATATAAATAATTAATGAGTATAATTTCATCATTTTTTCAATTCCCACCACAATCTCTACTCTTTCTTTAAAAAAAGAGTATTCAAGATGAATTATTCATCCATGAAGCACTAAAATAAACTTATAAAGATAACATAACCATAAAAGTGATAACAAGATATTCCTCATTTCATTATAAATTAACCCAAACAAAAATAGTTAGAACATGGTAAGATAATTCCAAAAATGAATAAAACTTCATATGATACATTAATATTCAAAATTCAATAGTAATACCCAAGGATGAAACTAAATCATTCCATAACCATATATCCCAAATAACCACAAAAAACTCAAAATTAAATAGTGTTTTAACCTAATAGGTTATCTCATATGTTTCCTATTTCAAGTCCATAAATATTGTGGTATTCTTTTGAGATAACATTAGCCACATAGTCCCCAAATCAGTTTTCAATCCTATAGCTTTCTATATGATAAAAATTGTGTTATCAATATCCAAGATCATATAAATCATAAAATTTATTAATACCTTTAATAATATTTCTAGAAATTTTAAATGAACACTTTATGTTAAACCATGGATTTAAAAATACTTCAACCTACTGAAATGTATCCTAAAATTTCATTAATAACTTTCATATCTCATTGCTTAAAACCACAAAGTGGTGTCTAAGGATTTGAACGTATGATGAAACATATTATTATATCCCTATGATGGTATATATAATTATTATGATAACATCACATGAAACATCATAATATATAAATTTATCTAAACATTTCCTCTGATACCAACTATAATAACCCCGAACCCACACTCCCATATTTGGTGCATAAATCCTTTCAATACATTTTCAGCTTTGATACCAATTAAGGTGACCCTATTTTCTCTATCTAAAAGATACAATATCAAAAGGAAATATTGGATCACATACATTCTCAACGAAATTTTAGGTTTAGTGTTTTAGAAAATTAGAAAAAAACTTCAATATAAACAATACCCATTCCGTTAAAGGAGAATTTATACCACTTTATTCATCTTTCCTTATTTCACATTAATTCATCATCATAATACATATCAAACACATATAGACATAATTTATTCAAAATAATTTCATGATAACCTTAGGAAAAGGAAATAAAATAATACTGAGATCAAATATTCAGTAATGGTAAAGATAAGTATTAACAACTGAATATCAAAATTGAGAATAAAAGTACTTAAGGGTATAACAATATAATCAAAGTTAATGGGCGAATCATAAAAGAAATGATACCAATAAATACATAGATAATCAAATATTAAAACATAGAAAAGTAAATATTTGTCAGAATCAATAACCATGAGCCATGTGATATCAATCTTGATCTTAATAATCTTTATAAACTCATAATAAGAATCCCAAAATTGTGTTGGTATCTTAGAAAAAATTTCATCACAACCCATATTAAACCTGTGTCATAGATAAATGGATCCCAATTAAATCCGTTGGATAAACCCTCAGGTATCTCCCTCCTTGAATCTCAAGAAAAGGTAAATTTACCAATGCATTATAAAGTTATTTAGGTGCTCCTATCTTTTTAGCTATAACAGGATCACCTGATACTCTCTAGGCCAACCCATAATATAAGTTATAGTGTGATGACCTGATTCTATCAGGTATTCCTCATAATATAAGAAATTTCCAAGAACCATATCATTAATAAAGTATAAAGAGAATAAATTTCATAATAAAACTCATAAAAACAGTCACCATTCCTTTCATAACATGATTAACCCATGGAAAAGAAATGGGTTTCATTTCAATCTATTAGAAACATGAATTACCTGTAGAAAATAAACGGGTTCCATAAAAATCTATTTCAAACATGGTTAACATGTATACAAGAAACATGTTAAATAATAATCTAACTGAAACATGATTAACACATTGAAAATAAATGGGTTCCAAAAAAATTTATTTGAAACATTATTAATCTATCAAAAAAAAAGAATTAGGATGGTATCATTAGATCATTATTGGAGGATAAGTTACAAAAAGTGTTATTGACATTGACGAATACAAATACCATTAAAGAAATATTGAGGAAAATAAACTTTTCATTTTGAAAATAAATTTTTTAAATTTAATATTTCTCAAAATATTATGAAAATACTTTTCATTGAAATCAACCTTGGAAACATTTAAATAAAGCTTAAAAAATAAGTTAAATAATTTCTTGAGAAAAATATCATTTCCATTTTGAATTTATTTTGAAACATTTTGAAAATAATTTTCTTTTAAAATAACCTTCAAAACTTATAAAGGAAAATTAAAATAAAATAATAGACATGATGGGGGAAAATTTTGTTTGTTCTATACACTTTAAAAAAAGTTTCCTTTCATGTTTTGTTTAAAAACCAAAAGGGAATTGTTTGGAAAATTCAAAGAAGATTACATAAAATAAAATTCATACAAATACAAAATTTGGTAAAACTATATTTAATAAATCATTTTAATAATGATAAAAAAAATTATGATTTTTTTGAGAAATCATGGTTTTGGAAGAAAAGGGGTATTCAACCAAAGAGGGAAATAAAGATTATTTTCTTATAAACATTTTATCAATTATTATAAGTACAAAAGAGTGGTAAAATGGAAATATTACCTGAAAATTTAATTAATATCCAGAGGATAAGAAAATTCATAATAATTATTGAGAGTTATATCATAATATTTCAACATTGAATACTTAATCATAAACAATCCAGATAAACGATGAGATTGTAACATAAAACATATACGAACTTGGTAACTTTAAATTGTAAGCCCCATGAGAGAGAGATACTCAAATGGATATGTAAATAAAAATAATTTTTTATATAATCATAATAAAATACATTAATGGGTGTTATATACACCACATAAATCAAATATTTGGTCAATATGGCATGTGTCTAACAGATGTAAAAGTGAGACCGAAATACCTTACCTCACGCTTCCTTTTGGTTGGAAATTGTTTATACTCATGTATTATGGTTTTAAAAATGTTATTAACTTATTATATATCTATATTAATACTTATAATATAATATAATATCCTTTTATAACATATTATCAGCCCTTCATTAATAATATTTCATTATTTTCATTATTTTGGGGGTTAATCGCATTGTGTTCACATTCGTGCATTGTTATGAAAGTCTCAATTATTGTAAATATAATATATTTATATCATATAAAACAAATAATCATGAAATAAATTTCATATTTATACTTCAATTTTGTTTTTATAACCAATCATAAAAGTTGGTTATGAAAAAGGAAGTAAGTTATGATCATGGTGACAGTAGGTCTTATATACCAATGAGTAACATTACCATTTTTTTATGATCATTATGGAAATGATGTAAGTAATATTTTATATATAATAATTATAATAATATAATATATACTATATTATTTATTTAATTATACTTATATATATCATTCATGTGATGTGGTGATGAAAAGAGAGTCGCAACAATTTGTGAAGGCGGTAATCCACATGTATAGGAATGATGTCATCATATTTTAAGTGTAAATAATAATATTATATTTTATATTTTAATCACGATAAAAATGTAATTAATATAATAATTATTTCTTTTATAACACATATTATCATTAATTTTATCCTTATTTCCTTCCATGTGATGCATTAGTGAGAAAATCAATCACATCGCTTTGCGAGGTGGTAGTCTTCCATACACACAAAAGATGTTATCATATCCCCTAAGGAATGAAAATTAAAATTATTTATATTATATAATTACTCCATAGGTAATAATATGTCATAAATATCATACATATAATTTATTTCCATCATCAAATCCAACCGTGAAAGCTGTTAATGGAAGACTAAATGTCATCTGCTCATGTGGCGGGAGTCCGCTGTACACAAGAATGATGATTTCATAACCCATTTTATGAAACTGGAGATGGTTTTTGGTAATGAAAATTTTATAAAAACATCCCAATATATTTAAGATAAATATTTAATTATATAATCATGGTTTAATAATAATTTATGGAGTTTTAGAAAGAAATAAAATAAAGATACTCATTGAAAAACAATAACTTTTCTTCAGGTATCCGCCTTAGGACTGCACTAAAGCCTTCCTAGTTTGGATTAATTACAAAAATAATTCCTCTAGGATAAGTTCAGTGAATTTTTATGTTATTTGGTTCTGTATTTTTTAATCCAATTATGTTTGATGGTGTGAATAATAGAGGAGATGGAGTGTCCTTTTATAAGCAGGGGATATGATACACATGGTCTTTTTGAAATGGATTGAGTACTCCCATGATTTTCAAATGTCACACGGGTAAAAAATAGCCCATTATCAATCCTTATAGATTTAATGCTCGAAATATGTCCATAAATTATTTTTTATACAAGTTTATAGTTAATATTTAGCCTTATCGTTTTAGTTTAACCGACAAACCAATTTTTACCCAAACTGCGATAATTAAATTTTACCGTATTCACTATTAATTTTTCTAAAAAAGTAAGTTGAGATTATTTTAAAATATAATTAATTATTATTAAAAATATGGAATCCATTTTTCGAAATTCTATTCACATAATTTTAAAAGTTTAATTTATAATTAATCATACAAACACAACAAGAAACCAGGGTTTTAATGAGAAAATGTTCAAAAGTTTACAAAGTTTTTATATCAAATTTCAATATGAAATTAGTTAAAATTACCTAAATTGTATTAATAGATATATAATTGAACTAATTTTACTTTAAAAATATTCAAAAATATAATTTAACTTTGTAAATAATTTAAATGAAATGGATGTTTTCTATTAAAACTCTATATTTTTCATTATTCATCAAAAATAATTTTTTAAAAAAATTATCAAAAATTCATCCATTTATAAAATTTAAATGATTATTTAAAACATTATGTTTGTTTTTTCAAATAAATTTTATCAAATTTGAATTAATTAAATTTAAAACAAAACTCATTGACATTATGAAAACGTGGGTTCTTGATAAGTGTATTTTTTTCAATTACATGATGGTTTTATATTAATTCTATGTCTAATAAAAATAATTATAATAATATAAATTAATATATATATATATATAATATGTTTAATTTGATAAATTACCCATTAGGTATTATTTTAATTAATTAAAATTGAGAAACATTATACATTTTAAAACTATGTTTAGAAATATTCCATTTTTAATCAGAAAAAAAACTTATACTAAAAACCATTATAAAATTGATTAAAAAGTAACTAATTAGATTAAATATAACTAAATAATAGTTATTTTACTTGAAATAATATTCAATACATATCTTTAATTTAAAATAAAATAATTTTTTGAAATGAAATGACATTTAAAAAAAATCAGTATTTTTTACTCTCCACTCAAAAAGCAATATTTCCAAAAAACACCAAAATTTCACCCAAATTAAATTATGGTATTTTGATTCAAAAAATTATGTTAATTATATTGAAATTTTTTTATGAAATTTCTAGATATTAATTATAATATTTTTCCATGAAATACAATAAAAATAATTTTTGAAAAAAACATATTTTTGATGAATAAAATTACTTTACTAAATATTGAATGATTATTTACATATAATTTATAAATACATTATATTTAGTGATAAATTTTTATATATATACATATATATTTCATAAATTATTTAATACTATTCATACTTACCAATTTAACAACTAGATTTTAATGATTATATATATCATAGGTCGTTTAAGCACGATGTTTCATGGTTAATACACTATCGACCATAAAAAAATATATAGGTTTTGTGTACTGAAACCTATTGAAGAGATTAAATTTATTTTAAAATAAATATATCATAATGTCTTGGGGTGTTACATTTTCATCTAATCTCAACGTTGTGTGCCACTGGCACCATGGAACATAATTTTTTTATTTTAAAATCTCAAGTTGTTATAGAGGGTATAGTATGTCATTATGTCATATGCATAGGATTGTGACCATATATAAGAGATTTTTTTAGATAAATTTGTAGGAATACCTCCCAGATTCTATCATGTCATTCTTTCTCATCTTTTTCCAATGGGTGTGGGGGGTCTAGGAATTGGCATGACCAATTTTACATAGGCATTGATCCCATACGTAGAGGGTTAATCCATATTGGTTTGTTGGTATACCTCATGGACCTGGGTGTGATCTCCATCTGTGTATTGATATATTCATACTTAAGGAATTTAATTTATCATGTAGATACATAACAATCACAAAATCTTGTAGGGATTCCATCAGTGCTATCAGACTCACTGAGTGAGTTCACCCGGGTGAGTGTGGTTACGAACTCTTGAGTAGAATCTTAGGTTGGCAATGCCAATGTGACCTTACCATGAGGATGAGTGTTGAATATGATTTTATCTATAAATTTTATTTTTATGTCAAATATTCTAATTTATATATCTCATTATAATCTAGTTACACTTGATTCTTTATGCTTAGTGATTTTGGGGTGTCATACTGGATATTTTAATACACACCCCTGCATTGGATCTACCTGCATGTGTCATGTTTTATATAGAAGACAAGCCATTTGAGAGGGATCTCAATGGTCAAAGAGAAAAAAAATCATATATTTGGTCTAGATAGACTATGGTTTGTTCCATGATCCACATTTGATTATAGTCCCCTCTTACTATTAGGTTGGACTTAATTATAGTTTTTTGTGGGCTTGTATTTGAACCTTATTACATACATGTATTTTTTTATACATTTATTGTGATATTTAGATGTATTCATGCATATTTTATTATTTTTATTTTATATTTCCGCATTGTATGTGTTTGGATATGTGTTCGTGTGTTTGTGTGTACAAGTGCCTTACACTAAGGCCTCCCATGTGAGTGTTTTACTTAATTGATGCTGGTATCAAGACCCTAACCTATTGGAGGTAGGGTTGGTGTAGTGAAACTCAGATTATCACCATATAAGTGGCCCTCAGTGGGTCAGGTCCTAAAAAACTCAGTCAAATTACATTATTTTTAATATTTTATAATTAATTATTATATTTTTTATAAATTAAAGAAATATTTCATCAATGATGTATAATAATTTAAGGTTAATAAATAATTACTAACAATTATAAATAAATTTATATCATAAAAATAATTTAATTAATCTCTAAATAGACATTTATATTCATTTTTAACTTGATTTTTTCCCCATGTAGACATATAAGATATATTTAAACTAAGAGAGTGAAATTTTGTTACTTTATTTGATTTAAACATTATATAGATAATTTTCATGGAAAAGTTTCCATTAAAAAATAAAATTTCAAGAATATGGTGATAATGGAAAATTTCCCTTCATCCAATAATAACTATGACAAAAAATGGTGACCTTATCATTTAGTTTTATCCTAGTTTAACTCGATTTACCCTTTATTGAGGTAATAAATTTTACTTAGGTTACTATTCATATTGACAAAAAATAAATGGGTCCTATTTATCAAATTGGAACATACTAATTTCAAATATGGAATAAATTTTATCAAATTCAATTTATATAAGTGAAAAATTTTAATTTTAAAATAAACTCACAAAACACGATGAAAATCACTCTTGAGAAAAATAAAATTTTAATAAAAAAACTAGATTTATTCTTATTTCATACCTAAAAAATATTATATGAATGTTAAAACATTTTATTGAGTATAAAATATATATGAATCATTATGAAGATTATAAAAAATTAATTTATTTAATATAATAAGATAAAACACCTTTTTGTGCATGAAAACAATTTTTCAAAAAATGTTCTTTTTAATTACAATTTTTTATATGAATTTTATATATAAAATTTATTCAAATGAACTCAATTAAAATATTAATAATATTAGAGATTTTTTTTAACATTGTATACATTTTAAAAGAAAATTTAATTTTTAAAATCCTTGAAAAAAATATCATTTTCAATAAAAATCAATATTTTTACCAATCATTGAAAAATCAATCTGTTCATAAAATAAAAAAAATCATCCTAAGATAATTTTTACTTGGTAAATTAAAAAATTATATATTTTTTATTAAATTATATTTTAATAAGTTTCATAATTTTTTTATAATATTTCCTCAAAAAACATTATTAATGAAAATATATTTTTAAAGAATAAACTGACTTTATTAAAAATTAAGTGATAATTTCATGATCCTTAATAAATAAATTTTTATTAAGTTGGAACATTATATATATTTCATAATACGGTTGATCCTATTCATACCCACCAATTTAATTACTTGGCAACAACTTTCATATAAAATAATAATATTTTGTTGTTCATTTTAACTTAGTGTTGCATGTACAGTATGTCATCGAACATAGACTTATTTAAATATCTTGAGGTGTTACAATGATAAATTCTTGTGTACTGGTTAGATGTATTGACTTTTTATGGATGATAATATAAATTGAATCATGTGCCTTGGAACACACGAACCCCATGATGTGTTTAAATAAAATAAAAAGAACACGACATAATGACCCTAGTGTAGGGTCTCTCATACACCTCATTCTAAAGGAGTTTGTTGGACATGGGGTTTTTTCCCTAGTAGGCCTCAGTGGACATTGTATAGGTTCTCTGAGACACTTCCTTGTGATGGGACATGTTGAACAAGAATGGTTTTTCCATGTAAAACATAATAAATCCCGTGATAGTATAGATCCATTGAGATCATTGAGAGGATCATGGGTTGAGTGGTCCTCCCCCACTTGGATGTAATTACATAGGTAGTTAGGCCCTGAGGTGACTAGAAAAAAAATCGGGTATTTGGACTCACTAGGATTCCTTAGAAAGGGAATGAGATTAAGGCCATCTCCCTTGCGTGACTTGATTATGAGGCCAAGGAGGCCTTGATGTGACCTATGGGCCCCTATTAGTTTCCCCTGTAACTTGTGACCCTAGCAAGAATGGGAATTTTGGAACTATTAGTAATGATTGTTAGTGTCACCTTTGTACCCAGATTAATGATTTTGGATTTTGAGGTCATGTCAAGTTGGGTCGTGCTCACAGGAGTTTTACCATGGTTTGCAACATGGGTTAAAATTCTAGCCTCCTATCTTTATGATATTTATATATACATATTCATAATATAGTACATTCCCTTAGGGTATTCTATTAATTGAAATATAAAACACTCATAGAGTGATATGGTAAACTCCCTTGGATCGGTCATGTTACATTTATGGATGCCCAAATGTGCTTCTTGGGATTGTATTTTAAGATCGTATATGAGATGATTATGATCATATCGATGTGGATTCTAGGATGTGCTTCAAATGATCTGATTATTGATCCACCTGATGGAATTCCTAGGACACTCAGATTCAACCTTGAGTCTATATGGGACACCATAGATGCCAAGGGTCCCTAGGATTACTTTGAAATCTTTGACCCAACCATTCGACTTAGGTGTTATTATTGATATTATTATAAATAATTTCAATTAAATGGGATGCCTAGGTCACCTATTGGATCCAACCAGTTAAGCATAATGATATTTATATTTGATTAGGATTCCCATGAGGACTAGGATCTAGCCATTTTTCATGAGGACATGGACGATGTTATTGAATAGATATTTCTTAGGATAAATGGGATTCCGCTTTGAGATCATTGATATGGAGTTTATAGAGATGCCTAAGATACCTAGGATCTAAAAATTTAGACTTCATTGATTCATTAATTGGTTGTTTGACCTCATTTAGTATGGATATCTATGGTAATTTCTAGGATATGGTCTGATCAACTTAGTGGATGTATGATTATGTGATATGCTCAAAGGAACTCCATTACTAGATGAAGAAGGTATCTGTGATCGGGTTCATGGACCTGAGGATTAAAGGTGGTAGTTTTTTATTTATATTTAAATAGTTATTAATTTATGTTCAAAGTTTCACATGTATATACACTTCAATTATTGGTCTTGAATGAGACTGTGTTGGTGGTTTTCTACAGAGTTATGTACTCACACCCTGCTCAGGCAGACATGACGCTTTGGTTCCTGATAAGTCTCCTACATGTCATAGGTATAGGTTAGGCAGAGGCCAAGTAAATTATTTATTATTGAGCTAGAGATGCTTGAGTGGGATTGTAGACCGAGAAGAGGTGAGGCTAGGGGATGTAGTAGGGCCTTTTTTTCTTTTATGTATTCCTGTATTTATTTGTAATTATGATCAGCAGAGTGGAAAATCAAGTTTTTAGGACTATATAGATTCTCTATTTCATATTAGTATTGATTTGGATGTTTTGTTTATATTACAAATATTTGTTTACTATATATTTTTGATAATTTTTTTTATATCTATTACTCCACACTCTGATTAGGGTTATAGTTTCCCCCCTCACACACACCCCTCTCCTCGTGACCATCTGCCTCACATGAGACCCCCTCACTGCTACCACTGAACCAATATCCAACATGGCAGATCCAGCCTCCAACCCCTTAAGAACATACCTCCCCCTCATGCACACCCCTCCCCCACTTAAACCAGATTCGTCACCACCACCACCACCACCCGACCACCCTCCAAACCCTCTTCTCTGCACCAGTATTAATCTTCACCACTGCCATCACCTGTCCACCCTCACCCCCTGTCACGACCCCCTCCCCACAAAGTGTACCCCTCCTAGGCTGGAAATGTTCGAAGGGAGATAATGACCCCCAAGTCCCACCTCCAGTAGGCCCCGAGTTGGTGACTATCACCGAGGGTATAATAAACACACAAATGGGAGGCATTACCCCCTAATAGAACACATGAAGAAGAGAGAGATAAGATAGACACCAACCAACACCAACTCAGAACTGGAATATAAAATTAACCCAAGTTCAAAAATGGAATTTCACGCAAAATTACTACAACTATAAGGGGAAAAACTGCAAGTACCCAAAAGAAGGTAAAAAAACAGCAGCAACCACAAGCCCGAACAGCTCCTACAACCCCTAGCTAGTAGAAAATGTCTTGATCTCCAACCTACTCCAAGTGACCTAAAAAACAGTTTATATATACATAGGGTGAGTATAACAGTATACTTAGAAGGATCCTCCCCGAAGCCTCTCGTGCAAAAGTAAGGAAAGCATACTAAAGCCCAGTGAACAAGAAGTGAAACTAACTCATCACCTAAACAGGTATACTAAGTTCCCAACCTCACCATGGCTACTCTCACCAAGTAACTCATAAAATAATATATCATATAATAAAGAATATCAAGGGTACCCCTCTACTACTTCCCCACTTGTTTTCCTCTTTACCCCAATGTCGCACGTCCTAAGCATCTCTCTCCACAAAGGCTTGCCCGCAGACACCTGGGTGAAGCACCACAATCTGAACCTAGTGCACTACAAAGGCTTGCCCGCAAACACCTGGTCAAAGCACCACACCATCCTCACAACCAAAAGTAACCAGGTAGTTTCTGGGATCCACCACAGCTCGCATAACGTGTATCATACGTCAGGTATTATACCTCAAGACATTACATCCCATACATCGAGTAAGGATCCTCAAGCCATCACAACTTATACACGTTACACCTATAGTAGTCCATAGGATACAATATCCAGAATATATGTGTGTTAATAACCACAAGCCATTACAGCCCTCTACACACATATATGGGGAAAACTAACCAGTGTGCCTAATGGCACAAGTATCTTCCAAGAGAAGAGAGCAGGGCCAAAGGGGGTAGTCATCCATTCATCCTCCCACCGGAATGTTGGGGAAAACACCCCCCCCCCCAGGGCTCAGAATCCATGGGGTGTCAGTTTCCCTTACTGACAGGGTTGAGTGGCATATAGAAAAAAAAATTACAGAATATATTATAACTCACAACCAGACTATGGGCATAACCTAGTCTTAGACACAACTGCAGCTAACATCTCTTGGACTCTGGGCTTCCACTTCTAAGACTAGGTATCCTATAAGAATATAACCATTTAAAGGGATTTATTAGATTACTTCATTCCATATTTATCAATTCCACTATACGTTAATTAATTATTTAAACATTAATTAACCATGAACAATTCCACATTAAATTTCTTTAACATCACATCCAAAATGCACTGTCCCTTCAAAAGTTCTCAACCTCATCATTAAGTTCCAGCGAACTACAGCCCCATGGGTTAACACCATTTAATCAAAAATTTATTATAGAAACACTTTCCCATATTCCCAGGAATTCTAGAAAAGAATTCTATGCTACTAACACAAGGGGGTCAAAACATTGAATAGATGTACCACCCGTCGAGTCTTTGCCGCCTATAGAAAGAGCGTAGACCCATTCTCCCTTGAGAGGCTAAACAGAGAAAGAACGTGGCATACCACGCATGTCTTTTACTCTTTCGGAAGAAGGGTAAGCAAGACCAGCTGCATTGAGAAGTGGGGAAAAATTAAAGTAGACAAATAACCAAAGAATCAACAAGAATCCAACAATCACATTGTAGGGTCCTGAAAAATCCGAAAAGGAGAATGATAATCCCCTTTAATTCAAGGGAGATTCTACCCAATTTATCTCAAAGAAATGGGAAAAGTGTGGAGAATAATCAAAGGATGGCACAAGATGAATCGGTATGTGGACCAGTCCAACAATAATGGTGTGCGGCCGATTCCACGAAGCGCCCCCCTCCGTGGACCGTCATCGTTCGTGGGGCAGAGCCGGGGATCCTCCGCGGGCGCGAAGCAGGACTGGCGTCAACCCAGTCCACCATCACGAACCACCCTGGCCATGAGCCGCATCAACCGGCCTGAGCTGCATCATCTGTCGTATGCGGAATGGAGTCGGAACCCTGCGCGGCCGTGAAGCACTCCCCGGGCTAGTTTGGTTCGTGGGGGAGGTGCGTTCAATGCCCCCCACGAGTTGCGGATTGACCAAGTCATCCGTAAACCGGGTTTCCTATCATGGGCCTGCGAAAAAGGTGACGCATGACCACAGATACATCCTTTTCCTCCCCTCTATAAAAGGACATTGAAGGGGAGAAGAAAAGGGAGTTCGATCAGTTTCGGGTGGAAGGATTTCGAAGGAAGGGGTTTAGGATTTTGCAAATAGCGAAGTTCCACTTCGCAAAACAGAACATGTATGAAGTTGTAAACGAATTAATAAGTAACCAAAAAAGCATAAAAACTTGGTGAACCGTGAACTTAAAATAAAAAAAATGCCTCGAGACATGCCCCCTCCGCAGATGCAGTCCTCACGGACCAGGGAGTTTATGCCCCTTTTCCGATCCATCGCACCGCATAGCACCCTCCTATGTGGGAAAATCCTCGACTAATGAACCTCTGACCAGCATCACCCTTGGACGCCACTGCTTGCGTGGACCCCTCAGAGTACCAATCTGGTACGTGGGCTAAACCTAAGGCCACTGACCACCCTGGTTCGTGGGATGCTCATCAGTCCACGAACCACACTGGTTCGCGGACGGCTTCTCCAACCGCGTAACACCTCCCTACACGAAGGGCTCCACTCCCCTTACACCCATATGGCCCACCAAATCCTTCAGATTTACCATTACCCGATCAAGATAAAACCCTTCCAATCCGGCCTGATCCTTCACAACCCTATCATTGGCCCATTCATCGGCCCCGAGCTGAGGCTTCCACAAGAGCCGCCAGACCCGTATGATGTAACTTTCAGGTGCATCAGCGCGCCATTTTGAGTTCACATATCCATGGTAAGAAGGGGCGAAGGGGTTGCTCCGGCCCTTGAGCAGATTCCTGAAGCATTCCTGGGTTCACATTCCCATGGTAATGCGGAGTCCGAGCCAGGGCGTCACCGTTCTACCCCCTCCACTTGTTAGGACTGGGGCACTTCTCCCCTCCCCAGGGAGTGGAAAACTACCCATTAGAAGGAGGCACCCATGCACCTCTGTACTTCCCCATGGCCATGGCCAAGGAAGGGAGTAGTGGGGAAGGGTGTTGCCCCGTCCTTCTTCGGGGCCAAGTCCCTCTCCTGCTGGGCTCTATCACCAATGGGAATCCCTCTTGGAGTAATCCCCACACCATCCTCACTAGAAGCCAATGACTCTTCTCCTTCCAACACGGAGGGTTCATTGCTCCGCTGCGTGACTTCTAACTTCCTCGAACATCAGGGAGAAGGAGAGTCCAGCAGTACCGGTCTTCTTCTCCGCTTGTTGTCTATCTCCGCTTCCCTCGGTCAGGAGAAAGTGTGAGGTCAGCCAAGTCTATTACATTCTCTTGTTTCTCACACCAATCATGACTCACGTGGTCTTAGAGATTTGTGATGGTCGTGGAGCCCGCACAATGATGGTGGAAGTTCCAAACTATGTGGACTTTGATCCTTGTCTCCTAGGCAGGGTGCGTAGGAAGCCTCCTCGAGGTTCAATCCCCAACACACAGTCGATCCATTCGTCTTCACGTCGGTTCACCGCACCAATCCTGGGAAGCCTATAGTGTAATCCCCATAAAAAACCGAACTACGCGCACTTTGATCCATGTCTCCTAGGCAGGGTACGTAGGAAGCCTCCTCAAGGTTCAAGACCCAACAACCGGTCGTTCCAACCATCTTCACGTCGGTTCACCACACCATCCCCGGGAATCTTAGAGTGTATGCCCCATTCCATTCCGAACTATTTGTAATTTAATCCATATCTCCTGGACAGGGTACGTAGAAAGCCTCTTCAAGGTTCAATCCCAACAACCGGTCATTCCGACCATCTTCATGTCGGTTCACCACACCAACCCTGGGCAGCCTAGAGCATAAGCCCCATACTGTTCCGAACTACGTGGACATTGATCCCTGTCTCCTAATCAGGGTATGTAGGAAGGCTCCCCGAGGTTCAAGCCCAAAACCCAGTCGATCCGACCATCTTCACGTCGGTTCACCACACCAATCCTGGGAATCCTAGAGCTTAAGCCCCATACCAATCCGAACTACGTGGAATATGATCCTGTCTCCTAGGAAATGTATGTAGGAAGCCTCTAAGAGGTTCAATCCCACCACCCGGCCATTCCGACTTCCTTTGCATCAGTTTATTCTTCCTCCCTCATGACGTTAAACTATATTCCCAAACTACATGGATTCTGATTCCTCTTATAGGGATACGTAGGAAGCCCGTACCAAGGGTTCGATCAAAATTCTCAAGTCATTATCTGTCCCCCCTGGATGACAATAAAATCTAGAGCGCCAGGTTACAAGGTTTTAAACCAGTGCCGTGTTGATGAGTCCAGAGTCCTCAGAGTCATTAATCCAATTAGGGATGGTAAACCTCAGGCATAAATGATTCTGAACCCCTGCGTCCAGGTGGCCATTGACAACCAGGAGTAATCCATGGATACTATGCTTGGGTATAAACCAAAGATTCACAAACATATGAATACATATTAAATCTATAAGAGAGTCCTGGAATAGGCAATAATTCCCCCCAAAAGGGTGCGATGAGCCCAACTTCCCATCCTCTCATCCAATGTGAGTTCTTAAGCATCACTGACCAAATCACCCAGCGAATTCCTTCCTTTGGAAAGAAGGTCCACATATTGCTAGATATGGAACCGTTGGGAGTTTTGAGGAAAAAATGGTGCACCTGATATGGGTGATTAAGAAGAACTCAATCTTATCTAATCAACCATCGGGTAGCACATGATTCTCCCCCATGACCCCGACGTGCGCCACGAGAAAAAAAATGGTGAACCTGACGTGAATCATTAACCATGAATGACATATTTAAACTAATCCTACTCTGTTCCCCCTTATACTCACAAGGAGGTCTAAGAAAGGTTATTAATTATGAATGGGGTCATGAGATGCTTCTTTGACGGGTTTGTTGTTTTTATTTGTTAAAATATTTTACAGGTACCTTCAGAACTCCCTTCGATCCAATGGAATCACTAAGGAACTCACAAATGCGTGCTTCCAACAATGCAATGACCAGACATCCTCACCAACGGAGGAACCCATCACCTACCCAACGTCTTCAACGCTGGGTCTCAAACGCATTGATCCGAGAGCACCACATGAATGTTAGTCTCCCGATGGTGGAGGCAGCCATACATGCCCTCCAAACTGCCAAGACTTGCAGGTCACCTGCCCAGTAGCGGCCGCGAAGGCAGATCCAGGCAGCCCCATTTTCCGTCTCAAACCGTTTTGGGAGTCTATCCCAGGAATGAGACAATGCGTACCTCCCTTATCTTAGGTAGGTGGATGAGGTCGACACTGAGGACGTCATCCCCTGCAGAATGGGGGTTCTTCTCCAAGGCCCTTGTTGAAAGACGTCTTCGCTGTCACGCCACAACTCAACAACCTCGTGTTAAGGTGGATGTCACCCTGAGGATCCAGGCCCACAATCCTTGAGCTCTTCCCCCTTGAACCGCCCGACGAGGGCGGAAAACGTACAACCAGGGACCGGTCATCACCCAATTCCCTAAGGAGGAGCTCCGCTGCCCAGTCACGGAGATGTATCACGAATAAGCACGTACCCTTGTTCGCTCCTCCAAAGCCCGCCATCCAGATATGGCGGCATCATATGAGGAGGCACGCATCCCCCCCGAGCTCCATCAAGAGCGTCGCTCATGCAGGATGGCACCTACCCAGCAGTCACCTATCCCTCCCCAGGGTCATGAAGCCCACCAACCTGACGTGGTGGAGACCCCGCACCTGCAGGACCATCTCTTAGTAGATGCTCCTAAAGCCCACCATCCTGATATGGTGAGGATCAGAAAAGCCCTCCATCCATATGTGGTGGAAATTAATAGGCAGACACATCTCCCTGCCCAAAAAGGCCACCGACTCGATACGGTGGGAAACCAACAAATGCAGGTCCAACTCCCTATAGATTCAAGTAAAGACCTCCATCCCGATATGGTAGCAAACAAAGAGATAAACCAACATATCCTGGCAAAGGGGCAGACTCGTTCACCTTCCCCGACACAGGAGATTTGTCAGTACCCACTGACCATCGGAGGACCGGAGCAGGATACTCATCCTCCGATACTGGAATGGGCCTTCATACCCATTACATCCAAAGATGTCTCTTTGAATATCCTAGAAATGATGGAGGAGCATGTATCAATCCCAGATCATATCTTGTAGACTTTCTAGAATGTAATTGCATCAGCTACAACAGCAAGGACTCGGGCCCGTGAGCCCGTCTCCTCAATTTAGGTGACTCGTCTAAGAGACGAGATAGCTGCCTCGGAGCAGATCTTCATCCCTTCTTCCACCCAGGAGGGTCATCGGCTATATTCCGTGATACAAGGGAAACCGGATCGAGCATCTTCACTCGTTCCAATTGGGGGATACCCGTCCATCACGGAGGATTCTCCAAAGCAGGCATATATCCCAGCTAAAAATCAAGATGTCTGTTGGCATATCCTGGCAACATCATGAGACCCAATTAGACAGGGACCCAAAGGTTAAGGCCTTTGTCAACAGTAGACGGTCCCCACTGTCCACAAGAAAGAACTTCGAACACACCGAAGGCAGCTGGAAAATAAAGATCGGGTTCATGACTCCGCTCTACTGGAAGATGGGATTCCCAATGCCATTAAGCACATATCAAAGGATCAGAACCCTACCCGCCAATTACCATATTATGGGAGTGGTAGTAGCAGTTGCGAAGGTCCTCCCTGCAATTTCGCTACCAGCATCTCTGGAGGTCCTCCCCAGAGCACCCGTGGGGGCCTCCCCCACGGGAATATAATGATCAATCACGATAGCTCCTCTTTTGATGCGAGTCATGGTAGCCCTCCACGTGACCATAAGATCAAGCAGTGAGAAGGTCCTCCACTTTCTATGGTCCACCCTGAAGGTCCTCCCCGGGTTATACACTGTAAGCACTATCCATGTAGTGTGACCACAGATTATGATAGCAGTCCTCATTATCATAGTCACAACTACGGAGGCCCTCCCCGAAGTGATGTCTCATCATGAAAAGAAGGCCCTCCCCTTGTTGTGGCCTTCCCTGAAGGTCCTCTCCAGGGGTTACGTTGCAACTACATTCCACGCAGCCATACGTCAGATCGCTTTGGCAGTCCTCGCCACCCTGATAACGGAGTTCCTCCCCGTAGATACGTAAAGCAATGAGAAGGCCCTCCCCTCGTTGTGGTACATTCTGAAGGCCCTCCCCAGGGTGTACCCCACATATTTTCTCCCTACGACAGTTGTAATGGTACTTTTCACCATAGCAGCAGCTATGATGGTAGTGCTCGCCACCATGGCCGCCATTGCGAGATGGCCCCATGCAACAAGATGGTCCTACTGTTGTCACACTGTATCTTGAAGGTCCTCCCCATGAT
Source organism: Viscum album (assembly GCA_963277665.1). Taxonomy (NCBI): domain Eukaryota; kingdom Viridiplantae; phylum Streptophyta; class Magnoliopsida; order Santalales; family Viscaceae; genus Viscum; species Viscum album. The sequence continues at coordinate 724,429,719 of OY728167.1, read as the reverse complement.
GCACATCGAATGTCAAACCATGATGGTCATCCTCACCATGATGGTAGTTGTTGCGATGGTCCTCCCCGTAACAACGCTGCGCAGCCAGAAGGTCCTCCCCTTACTCTGACATGCCTTGGAGGTCCTCCCCAGGGTATGCACTGCAAAAGTCCTCTATTCAATGAGGCATCAAGTAGCTGTAATGGTAGTACTTGCCATTGCGGCCGCCATTGCGAAGGTCCTCCCCGCAATGACGCATCATATCGACAGGAAGGTCCTCCCCCTGCCGAATCAAGCACAGAAAAGCCCTCGTATTCCAAGGCACTCAGAAGGACGGGATCAAGCATGTCAGATTCCCAGATATTCTCCAGTGAAACCCTTATTCAATAAGAAGATAGTCCGGGGCCACGTTCATCTTCTGAACAACCACGGAATCGCCCACGTGATAATTCGATACCTATCGGTCCCACTGCCTCTAACCACACAATCAGTGAGCATCTCAGTTGGGCCGACCAGGTAGAGGAATCACTAGAGAAGGAGTATACTTACATGTTGCACTTGAGGAAATGACTAGCCAGAGATGATACACCAGTTATGTTTTGGCCCACGACCACCTCTCAATTCGACATACCCAGGAATTTGTCGAAAGAATGTGGGCACGACATCAGCTCCAATATATGGACAACCCTCCTCCAGCTGAAATCAAGATTCCTTTTCTACGAAGGGTGTGTATACCATGCCAAGACAGTAGGAGACCTCCTGCGTCACATAGACCTGGAATCTCTTCCTTCGGTGCGGCAAAAGCGACCCAAGAGGCGTAAAGGAAACATTGAGATAGCCTGCCTTCGTGCGCTGCACCAGCTGTGCAGCCTCATCAATAATGCGCTGATGGGATTCCATATCAGGGGATGGGGGGAACATGAAGCTCTGCATTTCACTCCACTCCCCGCCCAGAAGAACCCGTTCGGCATAGTGTCTTGCAATGTCATCACATCAAGATAGCAATCGAGTGGGGTCCCTATTAAGGAGAGGCGACACACCCAATAGAGACAGGCCTCGAGTATGTCCCAGAAGTGTTAGGCCCAATGGGAAATATCCATCCAAGAACTCCTGAATGAGGCCACCAAGAGAATACAACAGGCCTCCCGCCTAAGAGAGGCCAATCAGCGGTCATTGCCTGCCTCCCCAGAAGGGGTTGATTCAAAGATGAACTCAACATCAAACCCAGTTCACCCCCGAATGGGGGCACACAAGATCAGGTAGTTAGCGATAGCAGCATCCACTACCACAATCTAGGATCAACCCTAGCCTTCGGGGCTGGGGGCATTTTTAACAACAAATTCCCCCGTAAGACCAATAAGAACGGGAAGAGACTCAATGTCCAAGGAACGGAGCCAACCCCAACCCTCAGGACTGGGGGCATTATTACCACCTCAACAACAACCTCCCCCACGAGAATCAGTATTCTCCCATCTAGGGAGGACAGTCAGAAGAGGAGGTTACTTCCCTATCCCATACTTTGAATCATCATCCCCTCCAAGAGGGAGGCGTACCGTAAGGTCGCATCAAATAACTCTTCGTGTCACCCTTCGCCAAGGAGTCAGAAAGCGATCCCAGGACATGAAAGGGAAGACCAGTAAAAGACACGAGAGATCCTCTTCCTATTTTTATGATGACATCTTCTCCGCCCCATGGTATGCATCCATCAACACCATAGAGGTTAACCCCACGGGTAACACTGAAGATGGTGCAAATCCGGATGGATCGGGAGATGATGGTTCCGATCAGGCAGTGACTCACAATGAACCACCAGGTGTGCACACTCGGAACTAGAGGGACACCCTAAATATGGCCGCCCCTTCTACTAACCTTTCTCTGCTTACCCTACGAGCTCCCAACAATGATAAGAACAAAGGACCGGTTACCCTTAACCTGTCTCCTTCTCTTGATAAAAATGACCCACTTACGCTCGAAGAGAGGTTTGCACGACAGGAAGAGGAAATGAAATAATTGAGGCATCTTAACGCCGAGCTACTCCAGAGGAACCATCTTATTGAAAGCGCTTCCCAAGAAGAGACACACCTTGAAATCCCAGCAAGTGTGCCTCAAAGACCATGGTTTTCCCTGGAAAACAAAGCACGGTCAGGGTTCCCGTCCAATGAGGCACTTGTCCCGTCCAACTACCTGAATGTGGATCTGGTTGATTTCCAAGACTTCCCTCCACTAAGGAAGAAACCGGAGAGAGTGCGTCTAAACCCTCCTATGGTGTCACAAATGGCACATTCACCCCCGGTGCTGACCAAGCTGGATCCTCAAACAATGCCTCTGGATACACCTGTCCAACACCGGGCCCAACAAGATTTAAACCAGGGTCTCACCAACACCATCGAGGCACTAATAGCTCAATTGGAAGCGATGGAAGGTCGACGCACTCTGATACAGCCATAGCGGAAGCCCTGCCCAGATTGGGTGAGAAACACACCACGTCCACCCAATTTTGTGAGCCCCGTATTCCTTATTTTAAATGGATCAGGCGATCTAGAACAACAGTTGATGCACTACGCATCTTACTGCGACCCTATGATGGGAACTCCTGAACAACAAGAAGCAGTGAAACTCAAATGCTTCGTATGGACCTTGCAAGGATCTGCCTTCGTTTGGTATACGAGTCTACCAGCCCAGTTAATAAAAAGCTGGGAAGTCCTTCGACAGCAGTTCCTGTTCCACTTCAGCTCAATGTTGCCTAAAACAACGGTCAGCGACCTCATGAACTGAAAGTAGAGGGAGAACGAGAGGGTCTCAGATTTCATCACCCGATGGAAAGGTCTGACCTAATCTTTGAACAAGACAATGCCTCAAGATGAGATGCTTGCCATATGCATTGATAATCTTCGAGATGAGCTGCTAACACCGCTTATACCGGCAGAGTGCACCACTAGCTTTCGCCATCTCTCTGCCATTGCCCATAGAATTGAGGACTCCCTGCAGCGGACTAATTCGAAGTCCCTAATAGCCTCATAGGCTCCATCAAAAAGAGCCCCTAGAGCTGAAGCATCGACTGTCAATATCAAGCCAGCCCCTGTGCTTGCTCCACTACTCAGGCCTCCACCAAATCGTCAAGGGCCCCCTGTATATCAGAGGCCACCTCTGCCTAAGCGGGACAATCAGAGAGGACCGAAGAAGAACCAGTTCGAGGAAGGAAGACACTAGGTATACTCTTTCCAAGAGGACCAAGTTTGCGGCTACTTCATCGCTGCCAGGAGTTTCAACTTGCTCCTCATCCCGAAGCCAAGGAAATCCGAAGAAGTCGGCCGCGATGACAGGCCAGATTACTGTCCCTACCATCGAACGTTGGGGCACAATATCCAGGAATTCTCGTCTTCAAAGACCTCCTGCAAGGGATAGTAGACTCCGGGCAAGTCGAGCTGGGACCACCCCCAGCACACGTGACATATATTTCTACCACTGACTCCGAAAAAGGTGAGGAGTGGAAGGAATTCACCAGCAAGAAGGGGTAGAAATTTGATGACTGGATGACTTGGAAGACTATCAATTGAGGCCAGATCATACTCTGAGCTCAACTACAGTAGCCGGTGTTTCCACCAACAGCCCCTGATGTCGCACATCCAACAATACTGGCTTCACAACCCTCTACAATCCGGTCATCCAGGCGTAATCGAATAGGGAGGAAACAAGCGCAAGAGGAGCAGTCCACAACGAGGCTGAAGTTAGCCCTGACACTGGCGGATTTTATTCCCTTAAACTTAGCGCCACAAGCACCGACCCACCAAATGGCACTGTCAAGGAGAACCGACCAGGTTGACCTGTTAGAAGACGAAGAGACAATATTTGGTTTCATCAACATCATCCATCTTATGGAATTGTTCCCTGAGGAAGGGTATGGTTATGAACCCTAGTTCCCAACCCGGGGAGCCAGGAGGAGGAATCGCAGAGGCATGGGATTCCAGGGGAGGCATAGTCGTGGCCGAAACCAACCTTATGGTTGGACCTTGGACCAAGTTGTTAATATCGCGGAAAATGGTGGGAGAGCCCTTCAACAGACTCAGCAGTATAAAGAATGTCCCTCCACCTCCACAAGTATCCACTCTAGACCCGTTATTCTGCGGTACCCTTCGAAAGAAGAACATATGTCTAGACGCCTAGTGCGCACAAACAGATCTGCTGGGCCGAGTCCCCAAAATGTGGGAGCACCGTCGACATCCGACCCCGCGACCGGTCCCTCCTCGTCACATACTCCAGCTCCCAAAGCGCCTTCTAGGACTCTCCCGCCAACAGAGAAGCGTCAGCCGCTGGAGTAGAAATATGATAACCTTATGCAGCTGGCGTCAGTACCAGCCAAACTGTCAATCCTGGATGCCCTGAGTCTGTCAGCAGAACTCAGGGAGGTGCTTATAGAAGCCTTGCTCAACCCCCAGGAGTTTCAAGCCAAGGTAGCAGCTGTCGAGATTTACCAGATAGAGACCGGCCCGACTGAATGTAATGAGGTGATTTACTTCACCGATCAGGATGAATATTCCATCAAACAAGGACACATCATACTACTATATGTGTCCGGTACGCTAAATGATGTTGAGATCCGGAAAGTCTTTATCGACAAAGGCTCTGGAGTTAACCTCCTTCCCCTACGGACACTCCGTATATTGGGCTACAGTGAGGATGATTTAATACCCTCAGCCACAACTCTGTTGGGTTACGACAAGAGTGAATAGAATCCAATGGGACAAATTAATCTAAAGACCCATTTTGGCGACCTCGTGGCCTACTCAGAATTCCTGGTGGTCCGGCATAACACAGCATCCAATGCCCAGCTAGGATGGTTGTGGCTCTATAAGCACATGGTCATTCCTTCATCCTAACACCACTGTATGAATTACTATTTCAATGGGCTAAGTGGGACATTTCACGCCGACAAGGCCCCTTTAGAGCTCTCCGAGTCACATTACATTGACGCCGGGTTTTACAAGAAAAAGAAAAAGAATCCTTTGATCGATGGTATCGACTGGATACCCACTCCAAATGATCTGGAAATAGTTCCTGACGACCCCCTCAGACAGCTTCGCAGAGACTACGTACTGCCCATCAACCATGTTGAGGGCAGGGGTTCAATTCCGGACATACACACATCTTTCCTCGTGACTTCAGCCATAACGGCCAAGCGTGACAATGCGGGAAACGTCCTCTAACCCTCAATTTGGGGGTGAATACTTGAGCGAGGATTCCCATAATGCCTCACCTCCGGACTCCCAAGATCCCGAGTCAAGATCTCTCTCCCAATTGGATCAAGAAGATGAGGATTTGGGAGGAGAAGAGGAGGAAGATCTCAGGGATGCACATCCAGCATTTGAGGAAGGTATCTCCACCACTGTGGACGAGCTCAGGGAAATAAACCTGGGTACCGAGGAAGACCAGAGGCCCACTTTCATTAGTGCAGCCATGTCCCCCAAAGAGAATTAGGTATACACTGCCTTGTTAAGGCAACATCGAGATGTTTTTCCTGGAATTACTCGAAAATGTCGGGACTCGATCCCGAAGTGGCGATGCATCACCTAGGTCTGCCAGAAGACCACCGGGGATATAAACAGGTCGCCAGAAGGACACGCCCCTCACATGCTACCAAAATAGAGGCAGAAGTCAATAATCTCATTAAAGAAGGCTTCGTTCAGTAAGTACAGTACCCCATCTGGTTGTCCAACATCGTCCCTCTCATGAAAAAGAATGGACAAATCCATGTCTGCATTGATTTAAGATATCTCAATCGGCATTGCCCGAAAAATGATTTCCCGGTTCCGATCACCGAGTTATTAATCGACGCAACATCCAGGCATGAGGCTCTATCCTTCATGGACGGCTATTCTGGGTATAATCAAATTAGGATGGCCTGATAAGACGAAGAAGACACTGCCTTTAGGGCCCATCATGGAGTATTCTTCTATAGGGTCATGCCCTTTGGTCTCAAGAACGCTGGAACCACATATCAGCATGCCATGCATCGTATCATTAAACCATTCCTTGGTAAATTCGTTGAATACTATGAGGATGACTTGTTGGTCAAGTCCAGATAGTGTTCAGATCACCTATCATACCTTGAGACCATCTTCAACAAACTTCGTCAGCATAGCCTGAAGATGAACCCCTTGAAATGCGCCTTCGGGGTTACCTCATGAAAATTCATCAGCTTCGTCGTACGCCATCGTGGCATCGAATTCGGCCCTGAAAAGACAAAGGCTATCCTTGGATTACCACCTCCTCGCAATCTCATTGAGTTTAGAGGATTCCAATGAAACCTGGCCTATATCAAGCGATTCATAGCCAACCTGGAAGGCAAATGTTTTCCCTTCACCCAGTTAATGAAGAAGGGAGTCACGTACCAATGGACACATGACTGCCAAGAGGTGTTCGATAGCCTAAAGAAGTACCTCTTAATCCCACCAATTCTCATGCCCTAGGTTGAAGGAAGAACTCTCATCCTATACGTAACGGCCCTAGAGCGGTCACTGGGAGCCTTCCTCGCACAAAAAAATGAAGCCAGTAGTGAAAACCGTCTCTATTACCTCAACAGAACCATGATTGATGATGAGACTCAATACTCAAACATTGAGAAGAGTTGTTTGGCCTTGGTCTTCATAGTTTAAAAGTTTCAAAATTATCTAAAGCATCATGAAGTACATTTGGTCTTGTGTAGTAACCCACTCATGTACATCCTCAGCCGCCCAATGCTGACCGGGCACCTATCCTGATGGGCAGTCATCCTAAAATAGTTTGACATCCGGTTTGTGCCTCAGAAATCCGTCAAGGGCCAGGAATTAGAAGATTTTATGGTGGAGCACTCTTCGACGGGGACCACCACACCGGACGCCGAGCTACTTGATTAAGACATTTTCTCAGTTCAAGAGGAGTTCCCAGCATGGTAAATGTACTTCGACGGCGCATCCCGAAGCCCGACAGGGAAGAGGATGGAGGATCCCAAATTTAACAAGGTGGGTTTAGGGATAATACTCATGTCCCCAGGAAAGCCAGTATTTCCATATTCTTTCCTCTTATAAGAAGGATTTACGAACAATTAATCGTAGTATCAAGCCCTCATTACAGGCCTGGAGCTCGCACTCCAGGCACAAGTACACCACCTTAAGGTAAAAGGTGACTCATAACTGGTCATCAATCAAGTCCATGGTGACTATGCTATTAAAAAGGAGGATTTGATTCCCCTATTTGACCATGTACAAGGATTAATGGTGGAATTCTCCACAGAACCAGCATTGACCTATATTCCCCGGTCTCAGAATGCTCAAGCCGATGCATTAGGTAATGTGGCCACAACCCTAGCTGACCCAAGCTGGGATGAAACAGTTATCAGTATTGCTCACCGTCTAATGGCCTTTCCATTTTTTCAAACTAAGAAGGAAGAGATCGATGAATTTAGTCTTGTCCCTGATCCATATGCTCCTACCACCGGCTGGATGACCCCAACTACAAGCTACCTTCAACAGGAAGAACTTCCATCAAACAGGGATGAACGAGAGAAAATATGGATATGGGGAATCAACTTTGTCCTATATGGCGGCGCGAGTCAGCATTAGGTCCTCTACAAACGATTCCCCGATGGAGCCCTCCTCAGATATATCGATGGAGAAGAAACCGCTGCCATAATGAATTAAGTACATGCCGGAGTATGTATAGCACATCAGCCGGGGACCAAGATTTTCCATTAGGTTCGAAGGCTTGGGTACTATTGGCTCACAGTGGCACAAGATTGCAAGCACTTTACTGCAAAATGCCACTCATGAAAAATTCATGCAACTTCATATACCAACCCCCGAAGTTACTTCATCAGACCAAGTACTCATGGCCATTTTTTGTCTGGGGAATGGACATTGTGGGACCATACCCTCCCGCCACGACCAAACAGCTAAAATATATTTTTAGAGGAACCGACTTCTTTTCCAAATGGGCAGAGGTTGTACCCCTCAAGGTAGTTGGGGAAAGAAACATTTTCATCTTTGTGAAAAATAACATCATCACTAGATTTGGTGTCACTCATATCATACTGATGGATAACGTCACCAATTTCTGCTCTGTTGAATTGGAGAAACTATACAAAAAATATGGTATCAAGGCTAACCACTCATCTTGCTACCATGAAGCGGCCAACGGACAGATAGAGGCATTCAACAAGACCCTGTCCAATATTCTCCAGAAAATAGAGGTCAAAGACAAGAAATCATGGCCGGATAAACTCCTTCATGCATTGTGGGCTTATCGACCCACAATCTTCACCGCTAATCGAGCTACTCCATACTCATTTGTATATGGAAATGAAGTGGTCCTTCCCATTGAGCTCCAATTTCCCTCACTCCTTGTTGCCATGTGTGATCAATTATCCATCGATGAGCAATAAGAAAAGTGACTAGGTGAATTGGAGAAGCTAGATGAGAAGCAGTTGCACACTTTGCACCATTTGGAAGTGTATCAAAATAGGATTGCACGAGACTTCAACAAAAAGGTCTGTCTTCGGTATTTCTTGGAGGGAGAATTGGTGCTGGTCCTCTAGACCCCAATGATACTCAGAAACAAACCTCCAAAGCTGTAGCCCAAGTGGGAGGGACCATATGTTATACACAAGGTCTACTCCAACAGAGCATATGCCCTGATCTCCATGGACATGCAGTTCACTACCACTCCTACAAATGCGAGATTCCTGAATAAGTATTTCACATAGATATCAAAATCATTTGTCATCCGAGCTACAGAATGTTAAACTGAAAAGCGCATGTCGTCCGAGCTGCAAGGCATTAAAATGGAAATAACTCCTCATCTGAGTTGCAGGGCGTTAAACTGCAAAGCGCACCTTGTCCGAGCTGCAGGATGTTAAACTGCAAAGCGCTTGTCTTCTGAGCTAAATGACATTAAACTGCCAAGCGCTTATCATCTGGGCTACAGGACGTTAAACTGCAAAGTGCTCCTCGTCCGAGTTGCAGGACGTTAAACTGCAAAGCACTCCTCGTCCGAGCTGCAGGACGTTAAAATAAAAAGCGCATGTCATCCAGGCTACATGACATTAAATTGAAAAGAGCTTGTCATCCGAGATGCATGACATTAAACTGCAAAGCGCTCCTCATCTGAGCTGTAGGATGTTAAAATAAAAAGCAGTCCTCGTCTGAGCTGCAGGATGTTAAACTGCAAAGCGCTTGTCGTCAGAGCTACAGGACATTAATCTGTCAATAACTCAACAGTCCAAACTCTATGACCCTAAACTAAGAGTATTTCGTCCTCACCGCATGACGTTAAACTGCATGGATTTCAAAAAACTACGTATGACTTGATTCCTGCCTTCACAGGATACGTACCGACGCCAGGATCCCCTATCATGGCCTAGCCACTCCCAAAAAGAACAAAGCTGAAAATGCCTCTCTCCCCCGTGTACGGACCAGAACTGCACGGGGTGTATTCCTCGTCCTTCCCGGACGACGTTAAACAGCACGGATAAAAAAATTTCCCTCCCCAGTGTGTAGACCAGACCTACATGGGGTGTACTCTCTTTCAGAGAACTACATATGGCTTGATTCCTTCCCTCACAGGATACGTAGTGACGCCAGGGTCCCCCATCCTGGCCCAACCATTTCCAAAGAAAAAAATGCTCTATCCCCCCGTGTACGGATCAGACCTACACAAGGTGTATTTTTCGTCCTTACCACATGACGTTAAACTGAACAGATAAGAAAAAATGCCCTTTTCCCCCATGTATGGACCAGCACTGCACGGGGTGTACCCCTTTCAGAGAACTATGTAAGGCTTGATTACTGCCCTCATGGTATACGTAGTGATTCCAGGGTCCCCCATCCTGGCTCAGCCATTTACAAAGAAAAAATTCTCTCTCCCCCAGTGTACGGACCAGACCTACATGGGCTGTATTCTTCATGCTTACTGCATGACATTAAACTACACAGATAAGAAAAAAAATGCACTTTTCCCCCATATACGGACCATCCCTACACGGGGTATACCCCTTTTGGAGAACTACTTAAGGCTTGATTCCTGCCCTCATGGGATATGTAGTGACGCCAGGGTCCCCCATCCTTGCCCAGCCATTTACAAAGAAAAAAATGCTCTTTCCCCCCGTGTACGGACCAACCCTTCACGGGGTGTACCCCTTTCAGAGAACTACGTAAGGCTTGATTCCTGACCTCACATGATACGTAGTGATGCTAGGGTCCCCCATCCTAGGGCAGCCATTTCCAAAGAATAAAATGCTCTCTCCCCCCGTGTATGGACCAGACCTTCACGAGGGGTATTCTTTGTCCTTACCACATGACGTTAAACTGCACGGATTTTAGAGAACTACATGAGGCATGATTTCTTCCCTCACGGGATACGTAGTGATGCCAGGGTTCCCCCCCTGGCCCAGCCGTCCCCAAACAAAACTCAAAAATTCCCTTTTCCCCCGTGTACAGACCAGACCTTCCCGGGGTGTATTCCTCGTCCTCACCGCATGACGTTAAACTGCACGGACTTCATCGTGACCCACCCAAGATATATGGTGAAATGAGAAGGAAATACTCCTTGCGCATTTGGATGCATCCTCTCCATACATTCGACTCCACAACCCGGATAATTGCGGATCTTCATAACCATTCATGGCCATCAGAAATGGATAGTCATCGACCCGGGGACACCTTTTCATGACTATGCATACCATGCCCTTAGCGGCTCTGCATATTGATAGCCCCTGGCCCGTCTACCAAAGGCAAGATTTCCTTGGGCGATACTCTTCCTAGCTCCATACGCTAGCCGACCTCAGAGCCCCCATATCATATCTCCCGATCCAAATATTTATGGAGCAGTGGTTTATAAGTTTGTCCCCTTTTCACATACAAGCTTTTCCAGGGTATCTCTACCCGATTAGCCTTTGAATCCGCCCGTGTTTCACATAGCGACCTGCATCCATGAACATCAATCCAGGGATAGGCTACTTTGACTCAATGGGTAATTACGGTGAAGATGTTTCTTGTATTCTTGGACACCATTATCCCCATACGCCGAACATTGTACTGTGAGAAATATCGAATCTTCATAATCATTCATGGCCATCAGAAGTGGAAGGTCATCGACCCAGGGACACCTTTGCATCACTATGCATACCATGCCCTCACTGGCTCTGCATATTGATAACCCCTGGACCATCTACTAAAGGAAAGATTTCCTCAGGATATACTCTTCCTAGCTTTGTATGCTTACCAGCCTCAGAGCCCCCACACCACACCTCGTGATCCGGGAAACCTCAGAGTTACAGTTTACGAACTCCATACCCCACCCTGGTCAGAGTATATCAGATTATCTTAACTCGGTTATCCTTCGAGTGACTGCAGCAATAGTCCCCCAACGGTCTGAGCTTTATGACCGCTAAACTAAGAGTACTTCGTCCTTACCGCACGACGTTAAACTGCATGGAGTGAAGGTGCACCCCCGTGAGCAAGATAAATTAGCGCAGGGGGCTCTCTAATCTTTAACAACAACCAGGGACGAATATCCCCGATATGTCCAGATATTTTCTTACCAAATGACAGACTTCGTGGCCCGGACAATCATGGATCCTCATAACCATTCATAGCCATTAGAAGTGGAAAGTTATCGACCTATGGACACCTTTGTATGACTATGCATACCAGTCCCTCAGCGGATCTGCATATTGATATCCCCTGGCCCGTCTATCAAAGGCAAGATTTCCTTACGCGATACTCTTCCTATCCCCGTACGCTTACCGGCCTCAGAGCCCCCATATCATCTCTCTCGATCCAAGAAGCCCCGAAACCACGATTTAAACCATCAACCCCTCTCCACGATTTTGGACATGTCGAGATATTCAATCCTAGCTACATTCTAATCAAGAGAAGCCTTTGCAACTACGTCCTTACCGCATGACGTTAAAAGTGCACAGAAAATATCTTGGTCACTTGGTGTAAAGCTGCAAAGACCAAGCATTAAACATCCAGGGAAATGACTCCAACTACAAGAATTTTCATTGGTTTAAAAATTCCCTATGTCCTCGCTACACGACGATAAACTACGCAGCATACTTTAATAATGATCCTCATCCTTAACGCATGAAGTTAAACTGCATGGAAGCCATCCTTACCGCATGACGTTAAAACTGCATGGAACTTAAAAATGCTCCTCGTCCTTACCGCATGAAGTTAAAATACATGGAATCCTTCCTTACCGCATGACGTTAAAACTGCACGGAACATAAAAATGATCCCCGTCCTTACCGCATGACGTTAAACTACACAGAAGCTGTCCTTACCACATGACATTAAAACTGCACGGAACATAAAAATGCCCTCGTCCTTTCTGCATGACGTTAAACTGCATCGTCAAACCTGTCATGGGTTCAGTAAGGAACAGAGGATTTTCTCTGTCCCTTAGTACACGGGTCAGACCTGCACAAACCACCATCTCACACCAGTGTGAGAAGGAATGACTTCACCCATTCCTGGGAAACTTAGACCAGATGTTTCTCCTGTATCCAGGCACCGTCTCCTCATAAACCATACTCAGTACTTAGAAAAAAAAAAGAACTCTCATAAGACACCCTTGGTGGTCCTAAATCTCAACTTTCATGAAGTTGCTTGGATATCGGGGGAATACAATCATTGACCTAATGACACCTTTGCATGACTATGCATACCATGCCTTCAGCGGCTCTGCATATTGATTGCCCCTGACCCGTCTACCAAAGGAAATATTTCCTTAGTCAATGCTTCTCTTTGTACGCCTCTTGGCCTCTGAGCCCCCATGTCCATCCCGGGATTCGGAACCTTCTAAGATATAGTTTACCAACCTCTTTCACAACCCAACCTGAATATGGTGGAATGTCTCTGACGAGATTACCGAGAACCAGGAGAAGTCATTCCATTCTAAATAATGCCCCAGCTGCATGACTTTAAACTACGCCGAGCTCCAACCATCCTTTACGCTAGATAAATGCATAGGATAGGGACCCTAAGTCCATAATCCTGATTAATACAAATGTTCTCAAACCCTTTTAGACGTCACACATCTTTTCTGAGCCATCCCTAGTGGTTTTCATAATTCCCCAAGACACCCATGGTGGTTTCCATAATCCGGACTTCCATGAAATCCTTAGGCCACCAGAAATGGATAGTCATTGACTTAAGGACACCTTTGCATGACTATTCATACCATGCCCTCAGCGGCTCTGCATATTGATCACCCCTGGCCCATCTACCAAAGGCAATATTTCCTTAGGCGATGCTCTTCCTACCTCTTCACACCGATACGACTCCAATTCCTTGAGACATGCACTACATGTTGTCCAAATCAAAAACATGTTCCCCCCACGTGCGTCTTAAGGGTGTTAAGACATCTTTTAATCAACCAAACCTCATTGGTTCCCTTGCCCCACCATATCTGGTCAAATCTGTTCGACCTAAAACATTAGTAACGATATTCTTGTCGGTGGGACTTTAAACCACTCAAAAAAAGGGGTGCAAAGCCTGCTAGGATGAAAACCTGAAAAGGGCGGCCTAAACAGAAGTCGGGATACACCCGTTGGGTCCACACCAAATGGGACCAGGAAAAATTGGGGTATTGATACAAAAGAAAAAAAATTTGTGGGGTTTTTCTACAAAACCCTAGAAATAGTCAAACTATGCTCGCTGGATCCCATGGTCCAGGAAACAATTAGAGCTTGTTTCTATTTTCCTGAATTATGACTAGTTCTGCTTTAGTGAGTTTTCATTGACACAAGAATTTCACCAGTAACAATCAAATTTTATAGGAAGGAAAGATTGACATAGATTGCATTCCATTTGGACAAAAAAAGGAAGACGTCCACAAGATGGGCCTCTCCCTCACAATAACGAAAAAATAGAGGGGGTAAGAAAAAACGATTGTACAGGAATGGCTCTGACAATCACAAAGGATCCTGGCTTACTCTCTCCATCAGGTCGGCAATCGTGCGGCGAAGTATGTCACAAGCCTGCTCCAGCACATACTTCTCCCTAGCCTCAACTTCGGCCACCGAACGAGCATGCCCCACTGTCGATTGGAGATCATTATTCCCTTTCATGGTGGCTTCAAGGTTACCAGTTAGGGTTGAAAACTGATCCCTCAGCATCGATGATCGAGCCTCTCATTCATGCAGCTTGTTAGATAAGATGATCGACTGATCTAGAGAGTTCGCCTCCTGTTCTATAAACTGATGGAGCTTCATCGTGGCTTCCTCCATGGCTCGGGTCCCACAATGAGAGGATGCAAGGTGATCAAGTTTTCATTCACTAGTGGCAACTTCCTCACGGGCCATGACAACCTGGATAGCGAGGAGTTGAAACTACCAGTAGTCAAAGCCACCTGATCCCAAACCCAGTAAGAGTTGTCGGAGGGCTTAGGTTTTAGTTTCCATCTCATCCAGACGAGTTTCGGCAACAATCTTGCAAATTCTAGGCTAGTCCCACCTCAGCACTGCTTGGTGGTCCGCCATGACACGAGGATCTTTGGTATCCTCGCTCGATAGCACGAGAACGAAGTCTGGCATTACGAACAGTGTAGATATGTGCACACTGGGAGAGGATTCTGAAGCTGGAAGGTCTGAAGCTTGTAACCCTAGTTCAATATTGGGAATCAAGTTGCTAAGTCTGATATCGGTCGGAAAAACTTCAGGAATTGTCTCACTGGGGCCCAAAGCCATGGGGTCATCCTCATCCACATCCAAGAGGGTTGGTTCCGTCTGAACTTTGGTAGCAGAGGGGCTAGGAGAGGAAAACCCCCTAAGTCACTTTGACCGATGAGACATCAGTCGGTCCTCCCTCAGAGCCGATGAGGAAGGTGCGGTAGGCACAACATCCGCAATAACTCCTTATTTGGGAACTTTCTGGACAACCTTCACTAGGATCTCATCGGGATAATGCTTTATCCACATTCTTGCATACTCCAAGGATAGGATGGAAACCACTCCTATGCTAGGCAAGGGAATGCTTGTGTTAGATCCCTCCCACATCAGCATTAACCACCATTGACGGAGAGTGGTTGGGTGCAGTCCTAGAGCCTGAGGAGGGGGAAAGGAAACATGGAGTTGCATACATCCAAACTGACGAGAAAACCTATGGGTGGCATACAACTCCCACATGGAAACCCCGTCAATCCGCGCTGACAAAAACCCATCCCGTAGTGAAATCACATAAGAATGCTTCTCTAGGCTCCCCCTGCAGTTTTCAACCATGATTCCAGAAGGGGTGGGGTAGGGAGTGAAAGAAAACTGGGAGAAGTCACTCAGAAGCTCGATGTCTTCATCAGAATTAAGGGACTTCAAGCGAACCCCGGCTATATTTAGTAGGGTAGGATGAAAGGTAGGAAGCATGATGACTATGTTATGACAATAATCATAACAATGGAAATGATCTACTACCCATCTATATAAGAATTAAAATGGTCCACTCAGATGGTAGGGTGACCTTCCCTCCTGTATGTGGCTCAGTAGTTCATAAATACGAGCCAAAGTGGGCACAACCAAATTCACCAGGCGGCCCTCTGCCAGCTCAACTGCCAACATCAACGTGCAAGCCCTGACACCTCGGTTGATATCCCGAGAAGGGAATACCCAACCGGTCAAAAATATGAAAAACAGACCTGCCCACTTGAGTATAGGCGGCACACCAGGGCACACCTCATAACCCCATGAAAGGTAATCGCCCGCCTCCAAAACCGCCCAGTGGGAACCTGGGATAGTTTGTGACTGTTGAGAAGGATTACTCCTGGGGTGTTCGATCTTCAGCACATGACCAGTGGTATTCAGAAATAACCCTATCCATGTGATATAGGGAATGAGAGAGCGGGAACACAAGTCCTGACCCAGTGACCGCTCCACCATAACCAGCAGATCCCTCACCAACGAAGGCACCTGTTCGACATCGTCCCATGCTTCAGGGGTGGGAAGAAACTCGTCATACATCACACCAATGATTGGAAACCCTCCTAATTGGTGGATGTCCTACAAACTAATACCAACTTCATCATGGGAAAGGTGGAAAGTATTATTGCTTAAAAACCAGTGACTGAGAAGGTCAGGCAGGATCGAAGATGGTGGGTAAACAGAAAACTGGGAAACCCACATTGCGGAGTACAGATTGACTGCTTACAGTGACTTGAGAGATTTTCAGCAATGATGATGGACCCAGAAGGCCCAGGCCCAGTCATATGAGAAAAGCCCACCGGACCAAAGATCCCACCTAGAAATCCACCCTGCGTTAGGATCCACTCAAGAAAGGTTTATTATGGAAGGGTAACTCTTGAGGAAAGCCTCTTCAGAGAAGTCTTGAGTGTACTGATCACTTTGGGTCCAAACAGAGCCTCTCAAAATGAAATTTTCTTTCGGATAAGAATTAGAGATCACCTCCCACAATGGGGCAAGGTTCACCTGAACACACTTTGGTGACGCTTCCAAGCAAGTAGACGGAAGACCTGAGAATGTAGGGGGGATAGGGACATCGTCTTGAAGACAAATCCGTGAAGTGGAAGTCGATTTGATAGTGGATAACCCAGGAGCTTAGGAGCGAGCAAGTCCTTCAAGACACCATCATCGGGAATGATGGATCGACTAGGGTCCTCTTTGACGCTCTTCGCTCTACGAATCATAGCTAGACGTCTCCATGGACCAATTGGAAGAGGCTCGGAAGCAGGCCTGGGTGCACGACGAGGGGGAACCATATTTTCTCCCTACATTATAAAAACCAGGAAAATGGTTAGTTCGGAATAATAAAATCTGGATAAAAATACCAATTATATGGCAAAGGAGTCTAGAAGCCTTCATGACAAGGACCGCAAGAAGGCCTCAAAATGTGGTTCACGATGAATGCATCCCGTGAACCAACCCTACACGGGAGAAGTCCTCGGTACTTTGGCCTGTGGAGCATCAGCCAAAAAACTGTGAACCAGGTTGCTCTGTGTAATTTCAATCACGGATTTAAATGATTAACTTCAGAAGACTTAAGAAATTTTCAAAATCTAGAAGATTTCAGTCCGCAGACCATCAGAAAACTGCGAAGCAAGTTCCTACATGGCCCATCTTATCTTACTTTTTAATTAATTAAAAATGTTAGTTTGTGGCTAGTAGATTGGTCCGCGGGTGAAGGCAGACGCGAGCGAGGAATGGTTCGTGGAAGTAGCAGCTGGTTCGCGAACAAGGAGTTTTGCGAAGGAATGATAACGCGGAGACAAAAGCAAGAAAGCTATGATTTTGTAAATAATCCAGTAAAAGACAAAGGGAGGGCCCTCCATATTTATAGGCATGGTCCCCTACCGGGTCCACTCCCCTACCACAAACCGTCCAAGTTTCAGGACCACTCTACATCGGAATAGTATCCTCTTCGTTTCGATCGGACCCCATTCCGATGGGGGGCATTTGTAGGGTCCTGAAAAATCCACAAAGGATAATGATAATCCCCTTAAATTCAAGGGATATTCTACCCAATTTATTTCAAAGAAATGGGAAAAGTGTGGATAATACTCAAAGGATGGAACAAGACGAACCAGTTCGCGGACCGATCCAACAATAATGGTGCGCGGTCGGTTTTGCGAAGAGCCCCCCTCCATAGACCGCCGTCATTCGCGGGGCAGAGGTGGGGATCCTCCGTGGGCACGAATCAGGATGGGCATCAACCTGGTCCACCATAAAGAACCACCCCAACCACGAGCCGCATCAACTGGCCCGGGCCGCATCCGCTATCATTCGCGAAATGGAGGTGGAACCCTGCACGGCCGAAAAGCACTCCCCGAGCTAGTTTGATTCTCAAGGGAGGTGCGTTCAATGCCCCTCACGAGTTGCAGATTGACCAAGTCATCCATAAACCGGGTTTCCGGTCATGGGCCTCCGTAAAAGGTGCCGCATGACCATAGATACATCCTTTTTCTCCCCTCTATAAAAGGACATCGAAGGGGAGAAGAAAAGGGAGGATGATCAAATTTGGGTGGAATGATTACGAAGGAAGGAGTTTAGGGTTTTGTAAACAGCGATGTTCCAGTTCACGAACCAGAACAGGTATGAAGATGGAAATAGATTAATAAGGAACTGAAAACTCATAAAAAATTAGTGAAACGCGAACTTAAAATAACAAAAAAAGGCCGCGAACCATGCCCCCTCCGTGGATTCACTCCCTGCGGACCAAGGAGTTTATGCCCCTTTTCTGATCCATCGCATCGGGTAGCACCCTCCAACGTGGGAAAAGCCCCGACCGATGAACCTCCGACTGGCGTTGCCCTTGGCCGCCGCTGCTCGCGTGGACCCCTCCAGGTACCAATCTGGTACACGGGAAGAACCCGAAGCTATGGACCACCCTAGTTCGCGAGATTCTCATCAATCCACAGACCACCCTGGTTCGAGGATGGCTTCTCC
This sequence comes from Viscum album, assembly GCA_963277665.1. Classification (NCBI taxonomy): domain Eukaryota; kingdom Viridiplantae; phylum Streptophyta; class Magnoliopsida; order Santalales; family Viscaceae; genus Viscum; species Viscum album. The sequence goes on along the minus strand of OY728167.1, from coordinate 724,411,316 downwards.
AACCGCGTAGCACCTCTCTACGTGAAGGGAGCCACTCCTATTAAACCCATGTGGCCCGCAAAATCCTTCGGAGTTCCCATTCCCCGAGTAAGATAAAACCCTTCTAATCCAGCCTGATCCTTCGCAACCCTCTCATTGCCTCATACATCGACCCCGAGCCGAGGCCTCCACCAGAGCCACCAGACCCATATGATGTAAATTTCAGGAACATCAGCGCACCATTTTGATTTCACATACCCATGGTAAGAGAGGGTGATGGTGTTTCTCCGGCCCTTGAGTGGATTCCCAAAGCATTCCTGGGTTCACATTCCCATGGTAATGCGGAGTCTGAGCCCGGAAGTCCCCTTTCTTCCCCCACCACTTGGTAGGACTGGGTCACTTCTCCCCTCCCCGGGGAGTGGCGGACTACCCATTAGAAGGAGGCAACCATGCACCTCTGTACTTTCCCATGGCCATGGACAAGGAAGGGCGTAGTGGGGAAGGGTGCTGCTCCGTCCTTCTTCGGGGCCAAGTCCCTCTCCTGTTGGACTCTATCACCAATGGGCATCCCTCTTGGTGTAATCCCTACACCATCCTCACTAGAAGCCAATGACTCTGCTTCTTTCAACATGGAGGGCTCATTGCTCTGCTGCACGACTTCTACCTTCCTCAAACATCAGGGTGAAGGAGAGTCCAGTGGTACTGGTCTTCTTCTCCGCTTGTCATCTATCTCCCCTTCCCTCGGTCGGGAGAAAGTGTGAGGTCACCCAAGTCTGTTGCATTCTCTTGTTTCTCAAACCGAGCATGACTCACATGGGCTTAGATATTTGTGATGGTCGTGGCACCCACACAATGACGGTGGACATTCCAAACTACGTGGACTTTGACCACTGTCTACTAAGAAAGGTACGTAGGAACCCTCCTCGAGGTTCAAGCCCCAACAACCGGTCGATCCGACCATCTTCATGTGGTACCCCAAACCAATCCTGGGAAGCCTATAGTGTAAGCCCCATACCAATCCAAACTACATGGACTTTGATCCCTGTCTCTATGCAGGGTATGTAGGAAGCCTCCTCAAGGTTCAAGCCCCAACAACCGGTCGTTCCGACCATCTTCACGTCGGTTCACCACACCAACCCAGGAAACCTAGAGCGTAATCCCCATACCATTCCGAACTGCATGGACTTTGATCCCTGTCTCCTAGGCAGGGTACGTAGGAAGCCTCCTCGAGGTTCAAGCCCAACAACCGGTCGTTCCGATCATCTTCACGTTGGTTCACCACAGCAACCCTGTGTAGCCTAGAGCGTAAGCCCCATACCATTCCAAACTATGTGGAATTTGATCCTTTTCTCCTTGACAGGGTACGTAGGAAGCCTCCCCGAGGTTCAAGCCCAACACCCGGTCGATCCGACCATCTTCACGTCGGTTCACGACACCAATCTTGGGAAGCCTAGAGTGTAAGCCCCATACAAATCTGAACTATGTGGACATTGATCCTTGTCTCCTAGGCAGGGTATGTAGGAAACCTCCCCAAGGTTCAAGACCACCACCCGGCCGTTCCAACTTCCTTTGCGTCGGTTCATCCTTCGTCCCACATGATGTTAAACTGTATTCCTAAACTACGTGGATTCTGATTCCTCTAACAGGGATACGTAGGAAGCCCGTACCAAGGGTTTGATCCAAATGCTCAAGTCGTTATCTATCCCCCCTAGATGAAAATAAACTCCAGAGTGCCTGGTTACGAGGTTTTAAACCAGTGTCATCTCGATGACTCCAGACTCCCCGGAGTCATTAATCCAATGAGGGATTGTAAACCAAGAGAATAAATGATTCCGAACCCCTGCGTCCAGCTGGCCATTGCCAACCAGGAGTAATCCATGGATACTATTCTTGGGTATACACCAAAGATTCGTGAATATATGATTATGTATTAAATCTATAAGAGAGTCCTGAAACATGCAATAATTCACCCCAAATGGGTGCGATGAGCCCGACTTCCCATCCTCTCGACCAATGTGAGTTCTTAAGCATCGCTGGACAAGTCACCCAACAAACGCCTACCTTTGGAATGAATGTCCACGTATTGCTGGATATGGAACCATTGGGAGTTTCGAGGCGAAAATGGTGCACCTGATATGGGTGATTAAGCAGAACTCAATCTTCTCTAATCAACTATTGGGTAGCGCATGTTTCTCCCCCACAACCCTGTTGTGTGCTACGAGACACACATCCATCCCATTCTGTCATCCATGGTGTCCTCACCGACACCCACATGCATATACCAATGAATCTCACCACTCTAGGTGTCATACGCGGCCACAACCAAAAGGCCTCTATGCCCCCACATATCTCAACACCCCTCCAGGGTCACATCACAGCACAAGCAGCAGGAAAGAAAACATCACATCAATTGGGATATAGAAATTTTAACAAACAAGAGGGTAACTCAGAACCCTTCAAGGAATTATCAAACAATCAAATTCTTTAAACCATCTTGAATTTACAAATTTATAATCCGTTGGTTCCAAAAATTGGGAACCTAACCAGTAAGCTATCACAAAAGATTATACATGCTTACTATGCCAATTTGATTAACATAAAATTAAAACAAGAACCATATTTGTTCACATGCCTCTTTATCATTATCCAAACAAATATCAATTAGTCCTAGTTTACATTCTTTACCAATTTTCATCAAGAACAACCATTAAGAAAAGTAAGCATAGATATCACACTATCTAGAAAAACATGAGGTAATAAAATAAAATCAATACGATTTATTTATCCAGTTCAAAGTATTTATTAGGTAAATTCCATTGTCATCTAGCGGGATTAAACATGATACCAATACAGTTGCATGTAAAATAAAGAGAAGCAACGAATCCCCTACCTTAGAGGCTTTTGATGAAAACCCCAACAAACGAAGAACGTATGAGAAAGCCGGGTTGATTCTCCAAGAATCTTCCTTAGATCTCTTCTCCTAACACAACCAAGACCAAAGCTCATCATATTCAACATCCACACAATTAGATCTACCCATAATAGGAGTAGATCCATGAAACCGAGAGAAGATGAGGAGTAGATCTATGCAGATCTAAGAAACAAAACAAGAATGATCACATACCTTAAGAAACTGGCTTCGATTCGCCAAGAGAAGCCTTCAGATCGCCTCCCAAACGCTTGAGAGAGGTTCTCCTACCTTCAAGGGAGGGTAATCCCGAGTTATGGCCGCTTAGGGGCTTAAACGAACCATTTAGGTGAAAAAAGAGTTATATCAACAATTTTAGGATCTAATTTAAGTGCTTGCACGGTTAGTCCACACGGTTTAACAAATCGTGCGCTAACCGTGCGTTAGCTTCTGCCTCGTCAAACACTCCTTGCACAGTTAGGCCGCCCAGTTAGACAAACTGTGCACTAACCATGCGTTATCCACTGTGTCCAAAACCAATCTTGCACGTTTTGGCCGCATGGTTTAGGCAAACCGTTCGCTAACCGTGCAAAATCTATTTCCATTTAGATTTCCTTAAAATTCCACCCAAACACACCCCCAAGTCATGTTGACTTCATGGAACACCTATAGAACCACATTTTCACAAAGTAATGGGCTAGAGAGGTCCGGGCCATTACACCCCCACTCTCATAACTCCCACCAAAACCCCTTTTTTCCCGCCTCAATCACCCATCCTCCCTCTCCGTCCTCTCCCTTACCCTCACTTTAGCCCTTCCAGAGATACTATAACCACTACCTCTGATCCAGGTCACTACTACCTCCCCATCTCTTCCACTACAGATGATCTTGCTGCTATCCCATATTGATCACTTTTTCTGTGGTAAACCATGTGATTCATGTATGTATTAACTGAGTTAAACATTAGATGCATAATTTCCCACCCATTAAAATTAATAATTAAGCATTAATTTTATCACAATTTTCATTCTCTTAAAAATATTTGTTTTATCGAAACATATTTAATAGGAAAATTCAATTTCCAATCCATAGTAGAATAAAAATAATTATAATAATTTATATGGGTTAGGAATGGTGAAAATATATTGAAAATATACAAACATGAACCCATCGAGAGGTGAACCTCTGACTTCCTAGATGGTCAGTCAACGAAACAACCTTCTAATAAGTATGATGTTGATAATTAATATAATTATTTATCAAATTTGATAGTGAATATATTCAAAACAAATTTTTACAATTATGACAATGAAGGAAAACATTAATATTTTTTGAAAATGAACATGACTATTTTTAAAAGTTGTTTTAATTTTAATGATGATTATGATAGTGATAACATATATTATTATTTGTTAAATATTATGATTATTATACTTAAAACCCATTTTAAAACTCATTTTAATGATAATGATAATTATGGAGATGATAAATATTATAATTTTAAGATTTTATTTTTACATTTTCAATAAATTTGTATTCATCATTATAATATTTATTAAGATTTGATACATTATACTAATATATATTATTACATTCTAATTTTATAACAATAATTAGGTTGAAAATTTTACCCATCATATAATTTTTTCATATTTAAAACAAGTAAATAAATTACTTTTCCACATGAACTAACCACCAAATTTTATTTTTCATTATTCAAGACATATAAAATTCCAAAATTTCAATAGGATCATATGTGTACACATATTTTCCTCATAGGAGATGCCCTGGTCATGTTATTTTATCATGGAATTCAGTCATAACCCTTAACGTATAATTTGAGGATACATACATAATATGCTAGTGGGTGACCCTAAATTTATTTTCCAGTTGGGTCATATCATATAAATCCCACAAATATTTTCATTGCCTACATCTGACTGGGCTTTATTCAAAATGGATACATTAGATCATCTAGGGAGGGAAGTTCAGTTAAGATGGTCATTTTATATTAATATTTATGTTTAACAAATTCTTGCATTTGTGATATTTTTTTATTAAATAGAATATTTTGAGTGTTACCCAAATGAGTTTCATCTAGTGTGTATGACCAAATGTAGGAAAATGTGGAAATATTATAAAGGTAGAGTCAATATTAAGCACTCAGAACCAAATTTGGGTGTCCCAGAGATTCTGGACAGAGTCCTAATAGGTGTGCTCCCATCTCAAGGAGTGAGTTTTTTGCATATTGGTATACTGAGGCTACAACTGTGAGTATAGTTTTTTTATATTTTGAAGAATTTTTAGAATATTAAATGTTTGAAATCCGAATTAATTGAATGTAGTATGTGGAAGTGGGTCATTTTTGAGAATCTTGCATTGTAGGGGCCACCTCATAGGCTTGTGACTCATCTCTTGTACCAAATTTGATATGATTTATTTATTATTAAATTTATTATTAAGTATGATTTTTTTATTTATATCTTATTGGTTTATAGTGAAATGGTAAAGGTTCACCGAATGATAAAATGTCAGTGTGGATGATGACTCATAATTGGAATGATCGAGAGATTTCAGCTATTATAATATGTTCTTGTATTAATTATCAATAAAAAACATATATATATATATCTGTGTATATAAATATGTATTTAAATTTATATATTATAGAGGATAAATATGAGTTTGAGTTAGTAGAGTTTCTAGATGACCAACAACAACTTTAAATGAGAAGGGACGAGATATTTCATTTCATTATTGGTCATGATGGACATGTCTGTAGATTGAAACATTTATTGGGGATTCCTCATTATATAGTGTCATGCGATGAGTTTCTGGCTCCTATTATGGTTGGGATGAAATAGAAAATTATATGTTTGGAGGCATGGAAGCATGCTTCTAGGGATGTAAATTTGTAGCTGTTACATAAGGTTAGAGAACTGTGAGAGTATTTGCAATGGGGTGATGGTTTAAGGGATATTACGATGCAGGTTTATAATAAATTTATTTATTTATTTTTAATTACACTCATTATTATTATCTTCATAATTTTTGTTTTCTTATGTTTATTCCGCACCAAAACATAGGTAGTAGCCATGGTCCTGCATGACGCATCAGATTCATGAGTTATGTTTTGTTTTATCTTTTTTATTTCTCATTCAAATTGACTATCTCATTTTTTTTATTCTTAGTGAAGTCAAAAGTCATATTTATATTTTCATTAAAATGAAATTTGACTAAGTACAGATTCAAAACAAACTAAATACATTTATAATAATGATTAAACTTAGGAATATAATCAATAAATATAAACTAGCAATGAAAATAACTCCTTGAACCTTTTTTCCAAATTTAGAAGGTATTAGACCTCAATTGAGGTATTCGTGAATATTGAAAAATACACCTTGATTATTCATGGTCACACAAACTTTTCTATCCATAACTAGGGATACTACTCATATATTTATTTTCAGAATTATCTTATGTGATTACATGAGGAAGGGAATCATAAATTTATGATCATAAATTTTTTGTATTATTCCATTGGTTAGATTATCTTGGTAAATAAATAATACACAACATGTCTTCTATACGAGTTCATCTTTTAATTTTACCACTCTTATTTCAAACCACATCAATCGTAAAGGATATTAGAGTCTCTATTGAGAATTTCCTTTACACTAATTCCTTAACAATATATATGATATCAACCATTTTGGATTGTATTTACATCGACATTGGATTAACATTATATTTTCATAACTGTGATTTTTTTGGGTGAGGTATTCTATGTCATTTTTGATGAAAATTCATTTCTTCAAATCATTTAGCTTTTATTTGATATGTCAAATTAATGGTCTTGTGATCTCGTACTACCAGATATCTACTCAGGCTAGCCTCTCTGTCAGTTTGGTTGTATCTTCAAAGAATAATTCTTTATCCTTGAAATCATTGATGACCCAAATTTTCTTTTAGAGGATTATTTTGTTATAGAACATGTCTAGGATGTTAATTATTCTATAAGTAATTCTTATTGGATAATTAAAGAGGTATGTGTTAATATAGAATTTGAACCGCATTCTGTTAAAGCTCTATAAGTTCAACATACTCAAGGAGATCTATTTTAATATCTAGTTCCTTCAACCTTTATCATTAAATATTAATAATTCCAATGCAATCATCATCTACACTACACTGTTCCACATGTCAAATTTAAAAACATTTTCTATGAACCTATCATAAATTAATATTATGATATCACAATAATCATATATGATTCCTTCATTCCCATATTGTTCTTTGGATAAAAAAACCCATCTATGTTCCACACTATCCATTATCATTTTCTAAAGTTCTAAATTACATGATATCATAGGAAAAAAATATTTAAGTCATTTAAAATCCATAGGAAGAATTGACACATGAATAGGATACCTAAATTACTCGGTATGATCGAATGTAGTGTTCGTCTCTTAGATTTTTATTTAAGTGAGAAATCATTTAAAAGAGTCCAATGCCAATAAAATTATCTTTTATTAACATGAAATCATGGTATAATGATCATCGATTTTTTTATTTTAGGAAACAATGTTTCATTAATCGGATTCTTGTGTGGCCCGATATAATTGAAAGTGATGGATAACGTTGTCAACTCTTATTAAAATGAAATATCTACCATAGGGGGGTCAAATATAAGAAAATAAATTCTTATTGACATGAACATATTAGATAATTTTTTTAATCATATGTGATCTATTAGAATCATCCATGAATAAATCCGATTCTTGGATTGGTTAGTACAATTAAAATTTTATTTTCACATTTTTATAATTTTTTAAATAATGGGAAAATCATGTGTGTAGTGGTAAAAACCAGCCAAATGTGATCTAAATGACATGAAATATTTTTAATATGATCTTTAAGTGAGTTAAAATATATTGGAAGTATCGAAACATGGACCAAATGCATAAATATATTTGTATGATCGATAGTCTCATTTGTCCCTCAGAATTGGAGTTAGTGAAAACCATTAAAAAGTTTATAATGCTAGGAAAAATCACATGGATTGATATAAAAAATGGTATATTTTTCACTAATCCATTTTTGATTTCTAAGAGTCAAGGTCACATCCATCATATTCTCATGTTGCCGAATATGATGGAAAATGATAGATAACATTATCTAGTGTTATGAAAATGGAATATCTTCTATCAGAGGGTCAAAATAAGAAAATGACTATTGATAGTCATAAAAATATAGAATAACATTCTTAGAACCAAATTTTATCTATTGGAATTAACCACTCCTCAATCCAATGCTTGGATTGGTTGAAACAATTAGAATTTCATGATATTATAATTTTTGTAATAATGGGAAAATCTAGTCTGTATGGGTCAAAACTAACTAAATGATCTCTAAATGACATGAAATCTTAGAGAAATGATCTGTATTTCATTTAAAATATATTTTAAACATAGAAACATGGATCAAATATTTGAATTAGTTGGTATGATCAAAATTCTTTTTTGTTATTTAGTTTTGGAGTTAAGTGAAAAAACATGTAAATGGGTCGTATACAAAGAAAAGAGACATAGATTGACATGAAATAATGGTTAATTATCACTGATTTATTTTTTATTTTTATGAATCAACTCTACATCCATCAGATTATTGTGTCACCCGGTATTGTAGAAAATGAGGGATAACAGTATTTAGTGTTATTAAAACGACATGTCTCCCACCAAGGGGTCAAAAATGATCAAACATCTTCTTATTGATGTGAAAATAAATGATAAAATTCCTATAATCATAAGTAATCTATTTGAATCAACCAAATTTCTATTTGATTCATGGGTTGGTCGGTACAATTAGAAGTTAATTTTTACATTTACTATTATTTTTGTATTAATGGGTAAATCATCTGTATAGGGGTAAAAACTGACTAAATGAGCTATGATTGACATTAAATATCAGGAGAACAAAATTTAATTCATTTAAAATCTATAGGATGCATCGAAACATGGATCAGATACCTAAATTTCTTGATATGATCCAAAGTGGCATTTGTCCTCAGATTTAGAGTTAAGTGAAAAATCTCACAAAAGGGGGTAATAGCATGAAAATGCACATGGATTGAAATGAAATCATGGGATAATTATAATTGATCCATTTTTAATATTTAGGAATATGTGTTGTATCATTTGGATTATCATTGTCATGGTATGATGGAAGGAAATGGATAACATTGATTAGTGTTATTAAAATGACATATCTCCCATCAGGGGTTTAAAAAAAAAGAAAAAGACTTCTGATTGATGTGAAATGATATGAGAACATTACTCGAATCATATGTCATCTATTGGAATCATCCACACACTAATTCAATCCCTGGATTTATTGGTACAATTAAAAGTTCATTTTTTATATTTATTATCATTTTTGTAATATTGGGAAAATCATTCATCATGGGGTCAAAACTGACCAAACAAGATCCTATTGAGATGAAATATTATGAAAATGATCTTTAAGTCATTTAAAATCTGTATGAATCATCAGAACTTGGATCAGATACCAAAATTACATGGTATGGTCAAAAAATGAAGTTTGTCCCTTGAATTTGGAGTTAAGTGACAAATAACATAAAAGGGCCCAATACTAAGGAATCACATTTTTATTAACCTTAAATCATGGTACAATCATCATAGATTCATTTTTTATCAATTGGAATCAATTTTGCATCCATCAGATGCTCGTGTTGCCCTGTATTTTAAAAATGACGAATAACGTTGTCTACTGTCGTTAAAATGAAATATCTCCCACTAGGGGGTCAAAAATGAGAAAAATAATTTTGATTGATGTGAAAATCTATATGAAAATTTCTCAAATCATATGTGATCTATTTGAATCAACCGCATGTCAATCTGATTTCTGGATTGGTTGTAATAATTAAAAGTTCATTTTCACATTTATTATCATTTTTGTAATAATGAGGAAATCATTTGTGTAGGGTTCAAAACTAACCAAACGAGCTCTGATTGATATGATATATTAATAAACCAATTTTTAATTCATTTAAAATCTATAGGATACATTGTTACATGGGTCAGATACATTAATTTCTCAGTATGATCGTAGGTGGTGTTTGTCCCTCAAAATTGTAGTTAAGTAAAAAATCACATAAAAGGGTCCAATACAAAAAAAATTCACTCGGATTGAAATAAACCTGAGGGTAAATGATCACTGAGATTTTTATCTTTAGGAATTAGCTCTGAATCCATCAGATGCTCCTGTCACCCAGTATGATGGAAAACAATGGATAATTTTGTCTAGTGTTATTAAAATGACATATCTCCCATCAAGGGGTCAAATATGAGAAAAAAACATATGATTTATGTAAAACTTTGGGGGAAAATTCCTAGAATTATATGAGATCTATTGGAATTAACCACATGCTAATCCAATGCCAAGATTAGTCACTAATTATTATAATTTCATTTTCAAATTTGATATCATTTTTGTAATAATGGGAAAATCTTGTATGTAGTGGTCTAAATAGACCAAACGAGATCCAGTTAACATGAAGTTTTAGGAAAATGATCATGAAGTCATTTAAAATATATTGGAAACATCGGCATATAGATCAGATACCTGAATTGATTGGTATGATCAAAAGTGATGTTTGTCCCTCAGATTTGGAGTTAAGTGAAAAATCACATAAAAGAGGCCAATACCATGAAAAATCACTTGGATTGACATGTATTCATTATAGAATTATCATAAATCCATTTTTGATTTTTAGGAATCAAAACTGCATCCATCAGATGCTCCTGTCACCTAGAATGATGTAAAATGATGGGTAATGATGTGCAATTTTATTAAAATGACCTATCTTCCGTTAGGGGGTCAAAAACAAGAAAATAATTTTTTATTGATGTGAAAAGCTTTGATAACATTGAGAAAATAATATTTTATCTATTAGAACCAATGAAATTTGAATCCAATGCGCATATTTATGTCTATATAGTAAACATGGTTTTTAAATTTTAGTAGTCATTGCTTAATCAATAAATATTGTAAATAGACACTTCCGATTAGATGTTCATTATTAATGTATTTATGATGCTTACTATAAATCACACTGTATAATATTTTATTATATATATATATATTAACTGAATATATTTGATTAATGTTAAATATATTGATTTTTATTTCCTTTTTTAATTGTTTTTTGTATCTTATCAGTAGGTTGATTGAGATAAAATATTTTAAGGATCTATAGCTTTTTGGATTAATAGTATTGCCTGGATTTTCATCTTTTATTTTATATTTTTTTTCTTATATAGATTTTTTTATTTTCATGATTTTAAAGCTATAAAAATGTAATATTAATAAAATATTTAGGTTATAGACCACCTTATGTAGTCACTAAGTCATTTACTTTCGGGTACCATTAGTGAATGCCTATGTTGGTAACTTTATATTTATATGTTGTGTCCTCCTTTGGAAGTCTCTATTTATCTTCCTAGAAACCACCATTATTGTAATGTGGGGAGTTCCTATAGCGACGAGCCAACTTTTACCATAAAAAAGTGGTTGGATAGAAGTCACTAAAAGTAAAATTTCTAGTTGTTAATACTGTGAGGTGCTCCTGCATTCTGGTGGAAGATTGGGTAGGGGAACTGGTCGAGTGGCCTCAAGGTCCTAACACTAAACCTATCATGAGAACATCCATAAGTAGATACCCTTTTTACAAAATCATTGGGGTTTAGCTAACCAGAAGCTAGTTGATTATATTTTTGATCATGTCATAAATTAAAGATCAAACATGATAGGATTTTCCTATCGTATAATGATTATAAAATTTGGGACCTCGATTGAGTTAGAATTAGAAAATTTATGACTATAATTAAAAGAAATAAATGATTTTATTTTCTACATTGTTGATGGGAATATGATATGCACATCTACTAGATAAATGAGACCTGATTTATATATAAAATTGGTTAGTCTATACTCAATGGTTCAAGAATGATTATGGATGCTATATGGGATTTACATATATCATTTAACATATGGTCACTCATTGTCTTGAAAAAAGGAAATGTATAAAAATGCATGTTATCATGTGATATGTATGGCGGACATCAGTGAATAGATATAACCTTCACAATGGAGGATGTTAACAGCTTCTCATTTTTAGAATATGGTAAGAAGTATATAGATATAACTTTTTTGATGTAGTATTGTGAAGAAAAGAAGATATGATGGTGCATTTGAAACTCATTGTGAGAAGCATTATTTCATGGGGAAAACCATGGAATGATTATAGTTTTGAGGGTGTGATGTTTCGAGATGGTGTCACCACGAATCATGAGATTCTATTCACTAAAAAACATTGGTAGATGTGTAGTTTTTAAAATGAGGTTTGAGTGAGGATCTAATTGATAATTTCACTAGAAATCATCAATATAATTGTGGTATCTACTCGGTTTAAATAATCTCCATGAACATATCACTGACTGTGTGAGTGTGGGGGAAGAACTAATGTTGGGTCCACATGATGATTTGGTGATAGAAATGAGTGTACTGTAGCAGCAGTGGAACTGTAGCGGCGGAGGACTGTAGAAGTCACTGTAGCGGCAGATGCACTGTAGCAGTACTATTCACCGAGGGGTCCTTTGGGCCAAAACATGGGCTTTCAAGGCTTTTATTCAAGCCACATGGCCTTGGGCCTTCGAGCTATGTAATGGGTCTTCCTCTACCCAGTCTAAAGAGTTCTTTGCTTTAATAATAAATTTTGGCTTCAGCCCCAACCTTTAAAAAAACTAAGATATTTTTAAAACATCTCCCTAACGTATAGATGATTTTTTTTCATAAACTGAAAAGGGAGAAATTTGATTTGGTAAAATCCATCATCCACATCTTTAATTGTTGGTCCCATGTTTCTTCCCTCTTACAAATCCTATGGCATTGTTTTGTATATAGGATCCAATTTCAATGGAAATGGAAGGGTAAATGGAAATGGAAATAAAAGGGGAATTCGAAGTAAAATAGATGTTGGAATAGGGGTGAAACAAATGTGAGATTAAGATAATGGGTTCGGTATGATAATAGGAGAGTGACAATGATAGTAAAAAGTGGCGTAGTAGTGGTGGTGGGGTGTGATTGTGTAATAAGAGTGTGGTGGTGGGGCATTATGGTGATGGTGTATTGGAATAATAGAGGTGGTGGGTTGCAATGGTGGTGACAGGGTGAGGAGACTATGATGTGGAGGAGCAGTGCAGTGACACAATAGCATAAATAAATCTTTTAACCACACACAAAATGTTCTTTTATAATGCTATTTTCTGAATATCCATTATAAGGGGACACATTTATCATCTATTTCATTAGGACTAATAAAGGGGAGAAATTTTGAGGGCTAAAAATAGTGTTGATAAAGGGAGGCCTTTATCATCACTATAAATAGCACTGATAAAGGCCCTACTACTATAGTTTTTTGTTGGAATTACAACACACTACATCAAATACACCTGTATGAAAATACACTAACATGCAAATACACCTGTATAAAAATTCATAATTTAATTAAAATAATATTTACATCATAAGTACAAATAAAACACTATAATATACATTTCAAACAATGTTTTTTAATAAATTTAAAATTAATATGAAAAACATTAAAAAATGTCGATTAATGTTTTGTAGTCTTTGGCACCCATGACCCCCTCCCAAAAAAGTCTGATCATTGTATCAGTTTCTGAAAAAACTACCCCAACATGAGAAAAATAATCCACCTATATAAGAAAAAAATTATTATATCATTAATACTGTAACGAAATATATTAAACATAATATGATATAATACATGAATAAAATGTTTTTTCTAAATTAGATGACACAGTTAGATTTATACGGGTCACATCATGCGTCAAATTGAGGTGGGGATGATTCCAACACATCACAGATGACTTATTGATCATAGTCCTGATGTATCGAAACAATCTGAATATTTTTTTCACTATTTTGAGTATGTCACTTTTCATTTTTACTAAAATTTCATTTTCAACTAAAAACATGAACTTTGAGTCATAAGAGTCACATCATATGTCATTTTGATGTGAGATTGATTCGTACTTGTCACAAATGGAATATGAATAATTTTCCTCAGGTATCAAGACAATACGATCACATTTTCTTGGGTTTTAGGGAGTAACACACGTTTTAAACTGAAATGTTGATTTTAGACTGATAACATACAATTTAAATTATAACAAGAAAACCATGAATCAGAATAAGGTACAGGTGATTATCACATGTCATAATTGACTTATGGATCATTTTCCAAATGTATCCATATAATATTAATGTGTTTTGTTGGTTTTGAGTATGTCACTTGTGTTTTTTTAAAAACTGTTAGTTTTATATAAAATGAAACACATAGAGTCATACTAGTCACACCATGCATTGGATTAAGGTTTGGTTTATTCCTACATGTCACAAATGACTTATGTATTGTTGTCCTAATGTATCAATACAATATGAATGAATTTTCTCTATTTTGAGTATGTCACTGGTGTATTTTACTATAATTCCATTTTAAACGAAAAACAAGATCTTTGGGTTATAACATTCATATCATGTGTTGATTTAATGTGAGACAGATTACTTCATGTCAAAAATGACTTAATGTCATTTTAAACTAAAAATACACAACTTAGGTTATACTAGTCACATATTGTGTCAGTTTGATTTGATACTGAATCGTACACATCATAAATGACTTATGAATCATTTTCCTAAATTATAAAGACAATCAAAGTGGGTTTTCATCTTTTTTAGAGAGTGACACATGTTTTTACCTAAAATGTTAATTTCTAAATGATAATAGATACTTTGACACATACCTGGAACACACTGTATCATATTTAGGTGAGTATTATTCCAACATGTTAAAAATTACTTATGGAATATTTTACTAAACTATCAAAATAATCCAAAATAATTTTCTCGATTTTGAGTATGTACCTTGTCATTGTTACTAAAATTAATTTAAATTTTTAATAAAAAGCAACACTTTGAGCCATAATGGTCACACCGTGTGTCAAATTTCTGTTCAGATGATTCCTACACATCAGAAATGGCACATGGATTGATTTCACAATTTATCAAAACAATATGAATTTATTTTCTTGTTTTTGAGTTTATCACTTGTATTTTTTACAAAAAAAATCATTTTAAACTAAAAAAACACACCTTGAGACATATTGGTCGCATCATGTGTTGATTTGGTGTCAGCCTGATTCCTACTTGTCACAAATGACTTTTTAATAGTTTTCCAAAATCATCATGAATATATTAGTGATTTTTGTTGGTTTCTAGTGAGTATAACTTATTTTGAACAAGAATGTCAATTTTAAACTGATAATGACCACTTTGAGTCATACCAGGAACACCACACATCAAATTGAGGTGTAGATGATTCCTACACGTCAAAAAAGGCTTAAAGATCATTTTTTTAAAGTATCAAAACATTCTAAATGATTTTACTTGGTTTTTATTATGTAAATTTTTTTAATAAAATTTAAATTTTATATAAAAACACACAATTGGAGTCATGCCAGTCACACCGTGCATCAGATTGAGGTGTGACTAATTCCTATACATTACAAATGAGTTATCAATCACTTACCAAGGAATCAAAAAAAAATCCAAATTATTTTTCTTGGTTTTGATTATGTCAAATGTCTTTTTAACCAAATTAATGTCAATTTAAAATAAGATGACATACTTGTAGTTATATAGGTCACATCATGTGTCAGATTGAGGTGTGAAAAATTCCTACATTTCGAAAATGATTTATGGATCATTTTCCTGAAGTACCAAAAACATTTGAATGTGTTTTCTCAATTTTGAGTATGTGACGTGTGTTTTAAACTAAAATGTAAATTATAAACTAAAAACATGCAGTTCTAGCCAAACCGGAACACTTAGTATCAGATTGAGGTGTGAATGATTCCCATACGTCACAAATTACTTATGGATCATCATCATAAATTATAAAAAAAAAGTCCAATTTTTGTTTTTTAGTTTTGTGTATATAACTTATTTTTTAATAAATTTGATGTTAATTTTAAATAAAAATAGAAACATGGAGTCATACTGGTCACACTTTGTGTCAAATTGTGGTGCAGATAATTCATACACGTCATAAATGATTTATGGATCTTTTTCTTAAAGTATCAAAATAATCTGATTTTTTTCTCTCTTTTGAGTTTTTGATGTGTTTTTAACTAAAATTTAAATTATAAACAAAAACCTTATAGTTTTAGTCAAACCGATCACACAATGTATTGGAATGAGGTGTGGATAATTGGGCATGAGATGTGTGTTTTTCATTCAATTATCTACAACAAGCTATAAAAGAGAGAACATGGAACACATTATCTCTTGTATAAATTTTTTTATATATTTGAAACCAAAATATGACTTCCCAAAAGATCTAAAAAAAATAAATAAGCATTAGATAAAAATGGAATTTAAATTAACTTAAAAATAGTAGATAAAATAATGACATAATTAACTAAATAAGTAGTAGGAATTCAACTTTTAATGATGCATATATACATTATTCACCAATTTAATTTTTATCATTATCTCAATTACAACATCAAAAAATGACCCCAAATCATGAAAAAGAAACCAGCTGTATATTAAAATAATTCTTATGTTAGTAATATTATAAAGAAAAAAATATAACATAAATACAAAACAATACATTAATAAAATGTCAATTTTAAACTGAAACCACAAAATTTGAGTCATACCAGGTACAACATGTATTATATTGATTTATGGTTGATTCCACCATGTCTTTTTATCCTAAAATTCATAAAACACTCTGGGTTATCTAATAATATTATTGTTTGGTAACTCCTAGTGTTAAATGAATTGGAGAATAAAAAGAAATTTTTTTCATCATGACTACAACATTCGTGTTGAGTGCATGATCATAGTATATGAGTAAATAATCCTTGTTTCTGAATTAATTTCTTTATGATCTATTTGATAATTAACATAATATGTATCATATAAAAATTATAAGGAAATTAACTAAAAAACTAGATCGAATTATTTTAAAATCAACTAAATAAGTAGTATTAAGTCAAAACTTAATGATATATGTGTATATTCTGACACACGGTATACTTTCCAATCATTTATAAAAAAAATATTTCATCTTGTGAATACAAGGACTTTCAAAAGTCATGATAGTAATGAAAAATAATAATACAAAATGGATTAATAAATATTTTAAATGAAATTGTAATTATCTTCGAAAATACTGCTTTGGGGATGCTAGTTTGCTGATGGTATATTATATCTATCATATATTTTCAAACATAATAGTCACATTATTTCCCATTAGTTTGTTTTTGGCACTACATAATCATTGAAAAAATGAGTAATTTTTTTATATGTGATTTGATAGTGAAATCCTATTATATATACCCTAATACTTCTCCACTTATAGAAGTCGATATGCTCCTTGTGTGCATCAACTATCCCCATTCCATCATTTTCATGACATTTAAACACCACCCTATCATAAAAAAATTCTCATTGAAAAAAATTTAAAACATATACCTTGATGTTTGGTTCTAAAACATTGAATGTGGTGTATTAAAAATTTGTAAACGTCATCACTTGTGGTTGGTTTGTTGGGTGTCCATGCAATGAATCTAGAAAATAATTATTTAGAGTGTCCAAATTGAATGTAATGAGTAAATAATGTTTCTTAAAAAAATGAATAAATAATTAAAGGAATGAAAATATTTTTGATATGATTAAAATGTAGAGTTTTACCCTTGCATCATTGGTAATAAGAAGTGTTTGTTATCTGTATGATTTCTTTAAAACGCTTTAGATAGTTTTTTCACAATTTCATCAATTGTATTTGATTCTATTTTAGTTTTATATATAGTAGTGATATGTGGAATAATGAGTCTATATTTATTTTCATAGGTTCTTACCTTCAAATAGTATTGATATAGATTCCTGAAAAAAAAATATGAATTGTATTTAGTCATAATTTACGTAGTAGATCAGATATTGGAAAAACAAATCATAAAAACACATAACATGTATACATTTTCAAATAAGACTCCTAGTAATTCAAACATCAGGATTTCATTTACATTGACAAGAGAAATATAGTCGGTAATGGAATCTCCATACATATGTTCTTCAAAATCAACTAGGAAATTACTACCAATTTGTAACCTTATATCTGTATGAACCATCAATTTTAGAAAAGGAGGATATTGAATAAGTGGGGTAAAGTTTCTTTGTGAAGATATTTTTGATTGGTTGGGTGATCCTTTAGATAGTTCTGACTCGAACTTGTGTTTCAACCCTTCCATTTTTAAATATGTAATAACATTAATCGGTTCAGAACGTTTTACATTAATTGTTAAAGTATAGCATGAAAAATAAATTAGAAATGAATAACTCCTTGTAAACATGTTTTTTACAATATATGATAGACATTCTATGATCGTTCCAATAACTTTCTTGACAAGGAAATGGGTGGGTGTTGATAGATATCAATGACAATCAATTTCACCCCATATAATATCTATAAAAGAAAGGTATTAGGGTATGGCTGATTAAAATTACATTGAAATAGTTATGATAACATTTACTACCTCATATAAGACAACTCTTTGAGGGGAATGGATCACCTCAATTCTGGTGGGGGTTTAGGGGATCTTTATGCAATGGTTGTTATTGATTTGTTTTTTTATTTGCTTCCTCTCCATACCATTTTCTAGAAATACATACTACAAATGAAAATTTTATTCAATATAATATAATATTTCTTTTATCTCTTCCATTTTTTTATCATTATCCCATGTTCTTATTTTCTCAAAATATGTTCTGTGTGTCACCCCAAAACCCGCACCTCTAACATGGCCATACGGTTCTAACTGCTTCACAACCACTGATAGTAGTTGTTCATAATATATTTTTGATGATAATTCATGTGTCTATTTCATAAAAAATGTATTGGAAAATAAGTAATCATTATTATATAATACTGATTTAATGTAATTTTTTATTTCATACTTACACATGCTTCCCACACCTTTTGTATGTTTTCATCTATTATTATCCCATCTTTATTCACACGTGCCTCCTTCCATTACACATGATGTGGGATGTAAGTTGCTTTGGATTTGGATTCATCAATCTATATATAAATATATGAACTTAATTATGTTGTTTTTTAATGTCACATAAAAGTATTATGGTAGATTTTAAATATGTACCAATTTTTTGAATTGAATCATACCCCATCCATTCATTACGGTAGGGTTATGTTAGTTTTACTACCGATTAATTTTTTTAGCACTCAGTTGTAGTTTTATACATTAATAATTCTTATTCAATGTGATTAGTACACATATTTTCAAACAATATATTACCTATCACAATGTACCTGAAAGGATATAACCTCATGAAGGCCAGTGAACACATTCCACGCTTGTTGGATTATTATATGTCTATACATCTGCGGTGGGTGTAGGTTTAATTTTCCTTCGGCATATTTGAGATGAATCTTCATAAGAATTGTTTGAAATCCTCTGTGAGCCTTTCTATCAAGCCTTAATAAAAATTTCATTTGGGATTCTTCTACTATAAATACTCTCTACAATTGGTAATGAAGAGTTAGTAAATGTATCCTAATTTTGTTTTTTAGTAAAGTAATGAAATTATATAGAAATATTACCCTAATATCATCCCAAATTAGTGTCTTAAGCATGGTCACAACATTGTTCCATGAATCAATATCAATCAAAACATGTTTCTAAGTCATGTTCCCAATGAAACCACTAAACTTGGCCTTTTGGGGTTTTATAGTTTGGTCGTGTGTATTCCAACCAATCTTGAACATAATGCCTTTTCTTATCATATTATTAATTTTTGATAACACCGTCACCCTCCGAAGAACCTATTTTTTCTAGAGACCTGATTGTTCAATGTATACCATTTCCTCAAGTTAAAAATAATCTATATGTTGTTCCTCTATAATGGTAGCATCGACATGTGTATAAGGTTGTTGTTCCTCTGCACTGGGAGAACAAGTGGGTTTAGAAACATGTTGTTCCTCAGGATTAGGAGCATCGGTATGTACATAAGTCATTATTTGTAGAAGTGGTTGAACATTTAATTTAGATTACTTAAATGCTATGGTGAAAATATGATAATATGAGGTAACACAATGTATATTACCAAAATATATAACTATATTATTGAACTCTCTTTATTTTTAATGGTTTAATAGATTTTACCCCTCTATCTGGTATCCAAATCCCTTCATTATGGTCACCTTTAACATACAATACTCTTCTACTTTAGTACCACTATGAATTTATTGTGACATCCCAATAAAAGGGTCATCCTCAGCTGAATTTTAATTTAATCCTTCAGTGGTTTTGGTCAATAATAAAACAATTGACCACTTTTAGATTACGGGATCTGGAACATAAAATACTTGCATAGATTTTCTGCTATTATACCCTTTCTTACTAAAATCCAGCTTCATAAATACCAATTCATTTATTTTAAATGAACTTTTGTTAGAATCCAACTTTCATAGAAATATTGGCACTTGGAATGTTGTATAATTCAACTCCCATATTTGTTTGATGCTTCTAAAGAATGATATATTCACATAAATTGGATTTCTATCCTTGGTACCAGATTCATGCATTACATCATCCACAAGTGTAACTTAACTATTTTTCATGGTATTGTATTCATCATTTTAATTTTTATAGAACATAAAAACATCAATTAAATTAATATTCTAAGATAATACAAGCACATTTGGTCTTCTAGATAGTCATAAAAGTTGTTCTAAAATTGAATCCTGATTTTTAGATGAATTATTAAAAATATGGTCTCAAAACCATCCTTTAAACGATTGACTATGTGTATTTAATATCCATATTTCATCCCTAGATGGATTTAAATGCCTAATAATTTCTTTGTGGGTTTCAAAATATAGTATGACCTCTAAACTCTTAAAATATTTAAAGGTGGTTCTTCTCCTGATCTGTAATAATGATTATGAAAACATCTATTCTAGAAATTTCTTTACCCACAAGCTACCTAGTTTGATCAGATTTCAATAGAACAATGATGTCTACATTAGAAAGGTATTCAGTATAGAATTCAATGACCTCCTCAACAATATATCACTCCACAATACAACCTTCTGACCAACTTCAATTTTTTATATACCCTTTCAAAATTTCATATATTTTTTAATGGGGTACATCCATCTATAATATTTATAATGTTTCATCATTATTTGGTTTCTTTTATGATTTAGTGTCTTCATATATATATATATATAATGATTAATTTTTTTGAGAAGATAAATTCTTTGTATTGAGTATAAATGCTAAATCTTCTTCATGATATTTATATAAAAAAGCTTAAATTTATCATGAGTTCTTCCTTGAAAATAAAATGAATATTAATAAATGATCTTTAGATTAGAGGACACATGTAATTCCCTATTACGTTTCTCTTAGTTACTTCCTAGTCTTTTCTTTATGTTTCCATTTTCCATTTCGAAAGTATTTTCAACCTTGAATTTGTACGATACCTCTAATGATGATGTTAGGGATTTTTTGGAATTTTCATCTTTTACCAAGACTTTTTACCATTTTTTGGGTAGTTTCATGATTTGTAATGGGATTACATGATGTGTAATGGATGCTGGTGACGAAGGTAGCCTTAGTGTGTGTATGTGTGTGTGTGAAACAACTAGGAGGTAAAATCTTGTATGTTGATGGTCTATGATAGGCCTATATGGTATTTGGATCCAAACTTATGAATTTTTAGGCTTTTGAGTGTCTAGTATGTATTCCCCCCATAGGCTATAGCCTGGCTGGTAGGTTTACTATTGTTTTTGGTTGTTTAATGCACGATTGATCATTCCATAAATGTTGGTTCACATGTTTATTTATTTTTTCTATCTTTAAGTACATTTTTATGGATTTGGAAACATGTTATGAATTTTTTTAACACTGAAGGACTATTTACAAAATGTTTTCAAATTGTTATATTTATAAAAATACTAGTAAAACTATTTTGTTTTAAATATTTTACATTTTTATTCGTTTTGTTATAACTTTTATATATTCTATGGTGGTATCTTAATAGTATTTATTTCTCATAACCTAATTCCAATTGTAGGTGGATGTTGACCTTGTTTTTTAAGATACAAGTAAACGGAAGTTCATTTTGTAGCATACATTCTTCTCTTTATGTTTCTTCTTTGGTTTGGAGGTAACAATTGGCCACATGAAGAATAGTTTTTCGAGTTTTTCATAGTTTCTGGTTTTTTCCTATTAGAATCAATTGCATCTCCCTTTTCCCCCTCTTTTCACCTTAGTTGTATGTATTATTATCCTTATATAAAAGTCTTTTTTTGTTTCCATTATTCTACCCCAAACTGTAATTGTAATGTCTTGGATTTTCTGTGTATTATTTTTAAATATTTTATAGAATAATTTTGAGACCAGAATTTGCGACGGCGTGTGATTTCGAGGCTTGGGGTTCCCGAAATAAATTTTTGAAATAAATTAAACTCTAAATAGCACACACGAGTGGTCTTCATGAAAAATTACAATAACCTTTAAATGGGTTACCAGATAAAAAAACGGAGGGAATTGTTGCGTTCAGAATAGCGACTTTACCTTAGGCATGGCCTAACATCGACCAATTCGAGTTGACCACAAAAGTCATTTTTTAGATGTTTTAAAGGAAATAGAATAAATTAATAATTTATTTTATTTTAAATGTTTTTATAACGCAGAAATGCTTATTTTTTTTAAATAATAAAGAGCCCAGGGTTATGTTCATAACCATGGAAAAAATCCATAGAATCATCTGGAGCATTGGAGAGGAGCCACCCTTGGAGAATTCTTGATGAACACTGACATACAATGACGCGTGGATCATGCTCAGCGAGATTAAATCCTGACCAACAAATGATATCCCTCTTCATCAACAATTGAGATATGGGATTGTTATTTTGATTTATTTCTTCCCCGTTCTAGGATTAAACGACAAACGTGGATCAACCCACAAATAGGTTGATCCGCAGATCATGCTTTCTTATAGGAGGGTTTTGTTTTCCGTTTCTTTTAAGGTTTTGATTTGGGAATTCAATTTATGATAATTTTTGAATTATCATTTGATTCTCTTATTAAACCTATTAACGGGAGTGGCTCGACGCCATGATGAATGACGGTGGAGGTGCGTTCCTCCATTTTTTATCGAATTTATTCCTCCTCTGCCCTACGTTCTTCGCATTATTCATGGGGAGACGAACAATGGATCGTTGCACACCCATTTCACAATGCAATGATCCCAAATTGGAGATCCAACATCATGAAAAATCAACAGAGGTGCGACGATGATGGTGACAGATGAATCGACATCGTCCGGGAGAAATCATTCTTCAACCGTTCTTCGCATGGATGATAAATATGAGTTTTTTGGTCCAATAGAACCCCCTAAACCTCGAAAAACATTGAGGGTATCGAAGGGACACCTCAGATATTGAGTTTTGAGGTAATTAGATGGCCAGATCGAAGATCCGTGGAGCAACCGAGGCGCGGTGGTGACGGACGCCGATTCTGGAAAACTCTGATCAAAACGATGTATATTCTGAATAACACATTGTGTCAGGTTAGCATAAATGCAGCTTGGGTTTCCGAACTGCACACAGCGAGGAACACAGTGTTCTCCCAGGAAGACATGGCATGTGGGCCCTACCCAGTGGTATCTTGAGTTCCGAGTGACAAGAAATGTAGACACATCATGTGACTACTATCACACGACATGTGGATCCCTACATGGGACTCGGCATGTATCTCAGACAATACATAGAAACGGGGTGGATTACATTCCATGTACTCCACCACATGACCAGAAGAGGTTGGTTACGCGGGTCACCCTATGTACCAGTTACACGGGTGGGAATACATGGGTTGAGGCCATGTACGAGCACATGGCCAGAATACATGGATCAGACCCTAGATACCTTATCATGGAATGTGATCCTTCCTACATGATGTGTATAAGCGTTTTTACATGGAATGTTCTCCAGACTCAAGACGGTGTACACGGGCAGTACCCTATGTCAAGGGAAATAGTGTGTGAACACTCCTACATGTCGTGTACTCTCTTCTACATGGATTTATCCTCTTGTACACCATTCCTTGGACATGTTCGATTTGGGTTAGTTCTTCTTTTTCTCATTCCCCTGATGGTCAGGTATGGTTTCCATCCACAGGAGTATGATCCCTTTAGTAGGACTTTCTGAGATAGAGTCAGGTATCCCTTCGAGAGGCCCGGAGCGAGATCCTCAATCCATTCTTGATCCTAGGTAGATTTAGGTATCTATGTGACTAATACTATAAGATTCTGAGCCTCTATGTTCAGGAGATATTTTAGATTAATGGAGTTCCTTAGACGATAGTCTCAGATCGAGACGCATGCTTCACATCCCGATTGTGGAAGAGATTGCAGGAGGCATTTAGGACTCAGTTATGTTAGAGCACCATGTTCCATCCCTAGACCAATGGTCAGACAGAGAGGACCATACAGGTTTTAGAGGATATGTTTTAATCCTATATCAAGGTCTTTGGTCATTGTTGGGAGGAACACCCACCACTGGTGGAGTTTGCGTACAACAATAGCAACCACTCCCCCATTGGCAAGGCACCATTTGAGGCTTTATATGGGAGACCCTGCCAGTTACCACTTTCCTAGACCGACCTCAGAGAGTCAGAACTCATGGTTCTAGAGTTTGTGTGAGATACTACTAAGAAGGTTCCGTTCATACACGATCAGATAAAGATTGCACAATGCTGGCATAAGTCTTATGCTACCAGGCAGCATAGAACGTTGGAGTTCGGGGAGGTAGACCATGTCTTACTTCAGGTATCACCTCGATGAGGGTTTCAAAGAATTGGTTGGGGTAGAAATTTGTCTTTGAGGTTTATCGGCCCTTTTTAGATACTGCATAGAGTTGGCGAGGTGGCATACTACCTAGCTCTACCGTCGCAGTTGCACCGGGTACATGATGTATTCCACACGTTGTAGTTGATGAGGTACGTGAATGACCCATCACACATCATCGATTGAGGTGAGCTGGACATCGAGGATGCAGCTACCTTCACAGAGTACCTAGTGGAGATCAAGTATTGGTAGAAGAGGATCCTTCGTAGGCTAGCGATTCCTTTGGTGTGTGGTTGGTGGCAACATGAGAATCATTAGAAAAGCACATTGGAGAGGGAGGCTTAGATTCGTGCCTAGTGCCCACATCTTTTTGAGTATCCCCCTTTGTTTTGGAATTCCCTGATATAAATCCCTAAGGTGGGGAGAATTTAATGTCTCATATTTTATGTGAATTGTTTTTAAATATTATTTAGAATTATTTTGAGAGCAGAATTAGCGACGATGTGCGATTCCGAGGTCCGGGGTGCCCGGAATAAATGTTTGAAATAAATTAAACTCTAAATTTCATGTGCGAGCAGTCTTCCTGAAAAAGCGGAATAAATTCTAAACAGGTGCCCAAATCAGAAATCTGAGGACGCAGTTTCATTTAGAACCTTGAATTTACCTTAGTTGGGGCTTAACATCAACTAGTGTGGGTCGACTGCAAAGGTTAGTTTTTGGACGTTTTAAAGGAAATAAAATAAATTAATATTTTATTTTAAACATTTCCCTAATGAAGTGATGCTTATTTTATTTTAAATAATTAGGAGCCCATGGTTAGGTTCATAACCATGGTAAAAATCCCTGGAATCCTTTGGAGCCTTGGAGAGGAGCAACCCCTGGAGAATCTTCAACAAATGCCGACGAACGATGAAGTGTGGATCATGTGAAGCGGGATCAAATCTCGACTGATGAATGATCTCCCTATTTATCAACAATCGAGGTAGGGGTTTTTATTTTGATTTAGTTCTTCCCTGTTCTTGAATTAAATGAATAACGTAGATCAACCTACAAACAGGTTGATCCGCGGATCATGTGTTTCTGAGGGAGGGTCTTGTTTTCCGTTTCTTTTGTGGTTTTGATTTGGGAATTGATTTTATGATAATTGTTGGATTATAGTTTTATTCTCCTTTTAAACCTATTAACAAGAGTGGATTGACGCTGTGATGAACGATAGAGGAGGTGTGTTCCTCTGTTTATTGAATTTATTCCTCCTCCACCCTACATTCTTCGAGTTCTTCGCAGGGTGACGAACAACAGATTGTTGTGCACCCATTTTGAAACACAATGATCCCAAATTGAATATTCAACATCACGATGACTCAATGGAGGTGCGACGGTTATGGAGGTAGACGAATCGAAACGGTTCGGGAGAATTTGTTCTCTAACTGTTCTTCACGCGGATGATTGAAATGAGATTTTGGGATCGATCAAACCCACAAAACCTCCCAAAATGTTTAGGGTATAGCATAGAAACCTTGGATCTTTAGTTTCAAGGTGATCAGATAGCCAGATCGAAGATTAGAGGAGAAACCAGGGCGCGACGATGACAGATGCCAATTCTGGAAAATTATGATCAACACAATATGTATTCCAAAGAACACATCATGTGGGGTCGACATGGTGGCGGCTAAGGTTTCCATGCTACAAACAATGAATAACACAACAAGATCTTGGGAATACATGGTGCGTTGGCCCCACCTAGCGATGGATGGTGTTCCAGGCGGCAAGAAGTGTAGACACGGTGTGTGACCACTATCACACGACGTGTGGGTCCCTACACAGGACTCGACATGTATATTGGATTATACATGGACATGGGGTGGAGTACACGCTGTGTACTCCCCCACACAGCCACATGAGGCTGGTTATGCGGCTCACCCCGTGTACCAGTTACATGGGTTGAAACACACAGGCTAAGGTCATGTACATGCACATGGCCAACATACACAGAGTGGACCCCAAATACTTTGACACAGTGTGTGATCCTTCCTACACACTGTGCATATGCGTTTTTTACATGGAATGTTCTCCAGACTCAGGATGTTGTACTTGGTCCATACCCAGAGTCTAGTGACACGGTGTGTAACCACTCTTAAATGCCATTTACTCTCTTCTACCTGGCTTGATTCTCTTGTGCACCATTCCTTGGACATGTTTCGTTTGGGTTAGTGACCCCTTTTCTCATTCCTCTGAAGGTTAGGTATTTCTTCCATCCATAGGAGTATGATCCCTTCAGCAGGACATTCCGAGATAGAGTCAGGTATCCCTCCGAGAGGCCAGAATTGAGATCCTTTATTCATTATTGACCCTAGGTAGAGTCAAGTATCAACATGAATAATCCTACATGATGATTATCTTTAACATAGAAGATGAATTAGGATTATTTGTGGTATTCATTGAGTCCCTGTAAGTGATCCTCATCTATGTATCGTGATCTTTTCCCACTCAGGAGTGTGTTCTCCGGAAATGAGTGTATATGTTCTCTCTTCAGATCAATCAGTGTATCTGTCTCTCTCATAGATTTTCCTGACGAACAATAATTCTCGGATGTACATCATCATAGCTTTCATATTCATGGAGTGAGTTCTCCCAAATGAGTTCTTTTTGGAATCTTCAAATTGAATCCCTAGCATGGGTATGCGGTCGTTGTAGACTACAGGTCCAGGATTTGAGTATAAATCAATGTGTTTCTCTTGATATATGTTTTATAGACATATATTGTGTAGAGATGGTTGTACCATTACATTTTGTATTTCTTTGTGGTTTTGGGGGTCCTCTACTAAGTATTGTCATAGTCACCCCTGCATGGGCTTTTACCACATGTGCCATGTCTTGTGCAGATGAGTGACCTTTTGATGGAGTCCAGGGTGGACCAGGACCAGACCAATATTTCTAAGTTTCCTATAGCCAATGTGTTCCTATATCTACGATTAGCAGTCCTAGAACCTCTTTTTTCTTACAGATTATAATTTTTAGTTTTCAGAATCTTTCTTCTAGTGGGCTTGTATTTTTTCCCACTTTACTTTCTGCACTTTACATCCGTTGTACTCTATTGGTTGGGTTTAGTTGTATGCATGGATTTTGTTCCTTAATAGTTTTTACATTTCATCATATATGGGCTTTGAGATGTGTTCATGTGTATAGGTACTTAGGTAATGCCTCCCATGTTAGTTTTATACCTACTCAGTGCTAGTCACCAACCCTTGGAATTTTGGAGGTGGTATTGGGGAGTCGCAGAACGAGCTCCACTTAGATGGGTTGTGATAGAAATGGGATAACTTGGGTGAGTTGTTTGTTTGACCCAGGTTGGTCTATTATAATTTGGTATCAAAGGGGTTTCTCAACCTGAAGTGTGTCAGTACTACCAGAGTTGGTTCTGTGTCCTTTTTATACATGAGTATGATAGTTAAAATTAGAAAATTAGGAGTTGAAAGGGGGCATGGCCATCTCTCTCCCATGACTGAATATGAGTTTCCATGGGTGGTCAGAAAAATATTTACTATTTCCAATACCTAGTATGTAGTTTCATTTGAATAAAATGTATGGATTTTTTTTCAAATTTACCTATCTACAAAGTTGAGGACTTGGTGTTTTTCTGATCATTTGAATAAACTATGTGGGAAGTTAATTTAAATATACCTATTCCTATCTAAAGGTGTTTCCATTTCATGGTATACTTCATCATTAATTTAAATTGTTTTGTTTTAAATCATTGTTTTGTATTATTATTTTTGGTTCATTAGTTTTGGGGTTTCTCATGAATGATTGTTTACCATCTTTTTTTTAACAGAAAATTCCTTATAGAAGTGATTTTCCAATGATGAGAGGGGAGGACATGAGGTAGGTTCCACAGGAGGATCCTCTTGTGGAATATTATTTAGTATAGGTTATTTGTATCATTTAGACTCTATAGTCAATAGGAATAGTGAACCCGAGATGAGTAGTGGATTGTGGCTCTAAATTCACCAAGAAGCATCCATCTATAATTCATGGTGACAAAGAGCCACAAGTGTCAGAGGAGTGGCTTGAATAGATTGATAGTTTATTCAACTTCTTTAATACTCATAAATATTATAAAATGGGGTTTTCAACTTATATGTTTGAGGGAACATGAAGAAGATGATGGGATTCAAGAGTGCAAGCTAAGTTACACGAAGGTATTACATGGGTTTCTTTTAAGAAGATCATTATTCGGTAGTCTTTTCCTGAGAGTTTACCTGTGGAAATTATAGGGAAGTTTTTGAACTTGGAGAAAGGGGATCTTACCATTTTGGAGTACTCCACCAGCATTGCTGAGTTAGAGCATCTGGCACCAGAGCTGGTCACTAATGATTACCTGAAGGCTTGGAGGTTTGAGATGGGAATTAGAGAGGATATTTGATAAATGATTATTATTTTGTTCCTTTTGATTGTTTTGGATTTAGTATATAATGCAACATTGGATGAGGTGGACATAGCTGGAAGGACATGTTTGGTCGGAGCTTTAGTTGGTTCATCGGTTAGCCAGGGTGCATCTTTTGGTCAGAAAATGAAGCACAAGAGTGGTTAGTTTCTTGAAAGACCATTTTATGGGGATTATTTAGGGAAGAAACAAGTTAGTATCTACCAATGTTTGAGGTTAGGTCATACTAATAATCATTTCATAGAGGCTCATAGGATTTTTCATCTTTATGGGAGATCTGGCCATCTGAAATGTTTCTATGATAAGATATACCAAGGTAGTAAGGAGGGATCCACCTTCACCATGGGATCACAGGTTCATGTTGATGAATCCATGGTTGGTTGGTCTCATTCTCAGGATAAATGGTATATCCTTGTGGGTTTGTTTGAATGGATTTATATGGAATATTGTGTGCCAAAGTAATCAAAATCAGGTCCAGCTACAGTTAGAGGTACGATGTTTATTTCGACTTCTATGGTGATATTTTTTTCATACAAATTCTACTCATTATTTTAATCATCAAATATGGTTTACATGTAAGTTTTTCATCAGGATCTCATTTCATACTTGTTTTATCTTTCCAATCCATTGGGACAGAGGTCCAAACAAGGTTTCATGTTTCCTGGGTGTTAGGTGGTGATTGGTGACATTGATGGTGGATTGGGAATTATTAGTGCTTGATATTGACATCTTTTACTTGATTATTGTCATGGATTGTATGATCAACATGAAAGCCCAGATAGAATTTTATCATCTTATGTTATAGTTCTTATATATTTATGGGTCCAATCATGTTTCTAGGGTGTGTGGGACTCTATATTAGGAAGGGAAACTCCTGTTGTTCCATATGCTGGAATAATGTCTTTCAAATGGTTAGAAATGTTTCCTTATTAATTTGGATTGTTCCTGGGTGGTCAACAACATATTGTTGTGTGTTTTTTCAATGAGGTCTTTCCAAATTATATTTTTTTTACCACCATAGAGAGAGCTCGAGTTTAATATTGACATGATCCTCAGAATGATAATCATTTCTATTCTATCCTATTGAATGGAACCTAGCGAATCAGTGGAACTTAAGGTCTAGTTTGAGGACCTAGAGGCAAAAGGATTTATTAAACTGATCATGTCACCATGTGATTCACCTATAATATTTTATATAAAGGCATACGTGAGCCTTATTATTTTTACTAACTATCAGAAGTTGAATAATGTGACACTTAAGAACAAGTAACATTTACCCAGAATTGATGATTTATTTGATCAGCTAAGAGGGGCTCGTTGGTTTTCTAAGATTTACCTATATTTGGGGTACAACCAGTTGAGTTTCTAAGAAGAGGATATACCCAATATAACATTTGGGAGTTGATGTGGTCATTTCATATTTTTGGTTATGTCATTCAGTCTCACTAATTATCATGCGGTATTTATGGCTTTAATGTGCTAAATAATTTATTGGTTCTTGGAATATTATGTTATTGTTTTTGTATATGATATATTTCTATACTCCAAGACAAAGGAGGATCATATGGACCATTTGGATATCATTCTAATATCATTGATGGATCATAATTTGTATGGTATGTTTTACAAGTGTGAGTTTTGGATATGGGAAGTGAACGTTCTCAGGAATGTGATATCTGAGAGGGGAATCTTAGTGGATCCTAAAAAGGTTTATGTAGTTAGGTCTTGGGTGAATCCTAGAAGCTTGTTTGAGATCCAGATCTTCTTGGGGTTTGAAAGTTACTATAGATGGTTTTGTTGAGACATTTCCATGCTCAAATATTCAATGAAATATTTAACCATTTAGGGAGTAAAGTTTGAATGGAATGACATGCATCATAGATCATTTTAAGAGCTAAAAATGATGTTGAATTTGACACCAGTTTTGATTTTTCCAGAACCAAGGTCGAGTTATGATATTTTCTATGTTTCTTCTGGTACAGGTCTAGGTTGTGTCTTGATTTTGGGAAAATAGGTTATGGATTATATTTCACTTCAGTTATGCCTTTATGAGAAGAATTATTCTACCCATGATGTTGAGTTGGTAGATGTCATGCATGTACTCAAAATGTGGGGTCACGATCTCTTTTTAGAACAATTCACAATATTCTCAGACTGTAATAGCCTAAAATATATCCTCGCTAAATGGTATCTAAACTTAATATAGGGACACTAGGTGGAGTATCTTTAGACCTTTGATATTGTTATCTTTTATACCTCATGGAAAGGAAATGTGGTAGCCTACTTGTTGATCATAAGATTATTCACACAACCAATGAAGGAATAATTTTAATAGTGGTATCTCATGCGCTTGTTTTCTGAGATGAGATTGAGAGTTAAGGAGGATGGTGGATAGGTGTACTTGTATTTTATAAGGTTTTAATCATCTTTTGATAAGTGATTTTTAATTGATAAGTTGTAAGAAACTAAAATCCAATGCTTAAGGAAAATCCTAAATACTGGGGAAACCTCAATTGGGTGGTCTCGGTCTCCCAGTGGAGATTTGTGATTTAGGTGCAGGTTGGTTGTTCTATTTTCCTCGGGGCTGGTGTTCATAGATAGTGGAAACTGATCATGTTGATCGGTGGGCCCTTGGGATACAAATATGTACCATGATTTGATACATCAGTGTTTGTGGACAGGGATGAGGTGATCAGTTGTAGATTTTGTATCTCAGTGTTTCACTTTTCAAAGAATTAAGGGGGTACACTTGAGACCTATAAGTTTTTTATCCCTCATTCATTCTATTATGGAAGTGGGATGATATTTCCATGGAATAGGTTTTTGGTCTAACACAAACTCCTGTTGGGAATGACGAAATTTGGGTAATTTTGTACATACTCACTAAATTAGCACATTTCTAACCAGTTAAATAAACAAATAAAGTTGAATGGCTTCAGGACATATATGTACAAGACATTGTGAAGCTTCATGGGGTTTCCTCTATAGTATTTTTTGACAAGTAAATGAGTTTCACATCAAGATTTTGTAATGGTTTGCAGAAGGTAATGTGTTACCGGAGGAAAATCATCCCAACTTATCATCCACAGATGGATGGAATGACAAATAGGATTATCCAGGTTCTTGAGGATATGCTATGGACCAATGTTCTTGATTTTGATAGGTCTTGGGACAATCATTTTCCTTTGGTAGAGTTTTCATAGAACAATAGTAATCACGATTCGATCAGGATGGTTTCTTTTAAGGCTTTGTATAAGAATCCATGTAGATCTCCCTTATGCTGGGGTAGAGTTGGGAGGGTGGTAGCTAGATGAGACATGTGTTATTATGAAGATGATAGAGGTGGTGTAGTTGATCCAGAGGAATTTTATCATGGCACAGAGTCATTATGAATATTATTTGGACCTTCATCTTTGGATACTGGAGATTGAGGTTGGTGATAGAGTCTTTCTCAAAGTTTCACCTTTCTTGGGACATTGTTGGTTTGGTAAACAGAGTATGTGTTGAGTCAAAAGTTCTCTTTTGACTTTTATATCTTGTTTTGGAAAACACAAATGTATTCATATATGCAGGCTGTACTGACTATGCTGATCGTACTGACTATGCTGATCGTATTGACTATGTTGACCATAATGACTATTCTAATCGTATTGAATATGCTAATCATACTGACTATGCTGACTATACTGACTATGTTGATCATACTGACTATGCTTATCATACTGACTCTGTCAATCGTACTGACTCTATCAATCGTACTGACTCTGTCAATCGTACTGACCCTTTCAATCGTACTGACTCTATCAATCATACTGACTCTGTCAATCATACTGACTTTTGTGCATCATACTCACTTTGTATCATATCAATACATTACACAAATTAATACTTATAGTACTCATATTTTACTTATATCACATTCTTGTTTTTATTCTTTATCAACACACGTCAATCACACTCATTTTTATCATCTTAATATATCTTTTGTTTTAACCAAAATGATGTCGTGGAGTTAGTTATAAACTAATCAAAACAATGGCGTGCTTTCTGTTTCAATATGACCATTATAATGCCACGTGTCCAAGTCCGTCCGAGTTTTCCAGAGAAATATGACCGTTGGAGGAAATATGACCGTTGGAACCTGAGGCCTATAAATAGGAGGTCATTTGAATCTAAGAATAACTAAGAAAGACTGATCATTCTGTGCTATCAAGTTCTAGAGAGAGACATTGTGACTTCTCTCTCTTGCTTCGTGCGAAAGCCTTGAAACTACAAAACGTGAATGGCTCGTTCATAGTTTTTGTATTTCAATAAGTGATTTGTTTTGCTTTGTGCGTCCGATCAGGTGATAACGATCAAGGGCTGCCAGGGATAGGCATACTGTGCTACATATCATCGTATCGAGGGATTTCAAGTGTTTGAATGATATAGGTGATGATTACCTGCAAAATCGGGGGCTTGCAGGGATAGAAAGATAGACGTTCCGATCATCGTATCGAGGGCCTGTGGGGATAGCAAGACAGATCTACCCATCATCATATCGAGGGCTAACCAAGGTGGTGGTAAGATAGACCTATTATCCTAGGTGAAAGGATAAAACTTCTCTTTGGGTCAAAATAATTGTAATACTTTTACATTTCCACTGATTTTTGTTTTAAGAAAGGGAATTGTATTGTTTTACTTTCTTATTTCCATATTCATTTGTAATTATTTCAATTACAATCATACTATTACATATTGTATCGATTGATTCTATATGCTTTATGGTAGAATCCTTCACTATTGTATTACTCTGATTATTGTATTCATCTTGAATAAAATTGCCTTAAATTTCTTATCGTATTACATTATATCATACCTTTATACTCAATACAATTGTGGTTGTTTGTTTTTGTTATGAATTGTGAATTGTATTAGTTCAAGATCATTTAAACTAATTTCTTAAGTGATTAAACACAAAGTTTTTAAACGTAAAATTCACCCCCCTCTTATATTCTTCCATCTAATATACATATACATCAATATTTCGATCCAATAGTATGTTGGCATTGAGGTTTGTGGTCTCCTTTAAGATTGTTGACTGACTAGGGTGGGTGGATGACCAGTTTCTTTTATTGTGTAGCTTGACATATATACAATACATGTTTCATGTTTCCCATTTATGGATCCTATTTAGATTATAGATCACCAGGATAAGGTACATCATGGTAAAACAATCCCCCTAATTCGAGTACTATAGTAGTGTAGAAAATATCTCCACAAGACATAGGATATAGAGACATTTTTTAGGCAGTAGTGGTATTATCTTTTTATAGATCCATGATATTAATCTCTTTATGGGGGAAAATGCTTTTATGGTGGGGAGATTTTAATGCTACATTACCTTTCTATCATATATTTACAAATCATTTCTTTATGTTTACTTTTTCTATTGGGGGAAAGTATTTTAGACTTTGAATTGGGAGGATACCTATAATGGTGAATGAATAGGTTTTTTGGAATTTTCTGCTTTTCCATGGACTTTACTCTATTCACTGGTAGTTACACAATGTGTAATGGTTTCTGGATAGATTTCATGAATTGTATTACACAATGTAAGAATGTTACACATAGTGTAATGGTTACACATCGTGTAATGTGAAAATACGAGTTTTACGTAAAAAGTAACATGTTTTTAAACATACATTAAAATGTAAAGGTTTAATGATGTGTAAAAGTATTTCATGTTATGTAACTTCATAATTTATAGTTTTTAGGACTTTATGCAGTTATTTGAGGATTCATTCTCTTTTTCAGCCTTGTCCTCTCTGCCAGAGCACTTACCCTATGCGCTTTGGGTGAATTCCTTCCATCTGGATCAATTTTTTCTGTGATAGATCACTATTGGGGTCGGATTTATCTTACCCAGGTAATTTTTTCTCTCGGTTATTCTTCATTTTTGTTATCTCTTGGATATGTATTTGTGATTTGATTGGGTTTTCTAGTTTTTTATTAATTTTATTCAGATTCTTGGTGTGCCTTGATTTGTGAAGGTTGTTCTCTTCGGTTCTAGTCCCTGTTGTCAAAGGTAGTTAAGTTTTCTATGTCTTTTAGGTAAGTAGATTTGTTCAATTGTTCTAATTTATTGAATTTAATGTTTACCATATTAATACTTTGAGATTTGAAATGTAATTTCATGTATTGAAATTGGAAATGAATTGGGTACACATTTGAAAAGATGTTTTTTATTTTAAAATGGAATTCCTGTGATTTGAAATGGAAAATGGATTTTCAAACCCTGAAGAAGATATGATGATATTTGAAATGGTTTAATAAAAATGTGAGCATGGTTTTTAAAATTTAAATTGACAAACATTTCACACGGGGAACCTTGGGTGCAATGAGAAAGAGACATGAGTATCCTTAGTTTCTCTGATGCCGCTAGGAGGTAAACTATTGTATATCAATGGTATATGAAAGGCCTCAAAGATAGTTTGATCCAACCATATGCCTTATTATTCTTATTAGTGTCTAGTACATAATTTCCCATGGGCTAGAGCCTGGCTGGTAGGTGTACTATTGTTTCATGTTATTTAATGCATGATAGTTTATTTCATGGATGGTGTCTCACATATTTACTTATGTTCAATATCTTTACCTGCTTTTTTATGGCTTTGGAAACATGATATTTTTTAAAACTCAAGGATTATTTTAAAATTGTTTTAAAATCATTTTATTTATAAAAATTCATGTCAAACTATTTTGTTTTAAATTTTGTGAATGTCCATTATTGTTATTAGAACTTGTATAGATTATTTTATGGCATCAAATTGGGATCTGTTACTCACAACCTACATCTACCTATGGGAATATTTATACATTTTTTAAGGATAAAATTAAAGGGAAGAGAATTATATAGAATGTAGTCTTCACATTAGATTTCTGTTTTTATTTGGAGGTGACGATTGGTCACATGGAGACTAGTTTTGTCTAGTTTTTTCATACTTTCTGGTTTTTTCCTATTCGGATCAGTTGTATCTCCCTTGTTTCTTATTTTCAATCTGTTTTTATGTCTTTTTATCCTTATAAATGAGACTTTTTTATGTCGTTGGTTTTAACCCACCTAGTAATAGGTTGACTCGGGTGACTAGTTTGGTTGACTTCTCTTGGTATATTATAACACCACCACCAGTAAGGAAAATAAACCACGACATTGAGTTTATTTTTATTTTTTTCATTTTTTTCTATAATTTTCTATATCTTTCATCTAGTTTTTCATTTCAAAGGAGTCATGTTCACTGAAATATTTTAAAAAAATATATATAACATTTAACATTGTTTATTTTGAAAACCATCATGGAAATTCACCTATAACATCGGCAATATAAATAAGATATGTTTTGTGTGATTTTCGATACCGGTTTTCAAAATTACTGATGTCAAAATTTGGATGATATTTCAGACAAAATATCATGGATGATCTAATTAAATTTGAGTTTACTAATTATTTTCATATATCATGAAATATTAACATGAATTTATAAATCAATAATAATGTTTTTTTTAATTTAGTATGATATTCATTTATCAATTAAGTTTTTAAGTAAAAGAAATTAACATCTAATTGAATTTTATATTACTAATATTTTCTTCCAACACTTTAAAATATAATAAAAGTAATAATAGTCATTATATAATGTTTATAAATATATATCTTGTTTTTATTATAAATCAAAATATACATTTGTATAAAACATATAATTTTATAATGGATTCCCAAATTTATTTAAGAGTAGCATTAAAAAAATATTATATAACACTTATTGGTACATTATTTGAGTTGAAATTTATTATATTTTATTCATATATTTAAAATGATGAATATATATTAAGTTCATTAACATAAGGATCCATCACCAATAATTGTTTGAGAATTTTAGAAAGTTTTTAAAAATATATGTGTCAAGAATATATAATTAAAAGTTTAAACACAAATTATTAAATTCCTACTTAAAAATATATATACATATAGAAAAAGGGAATATATTTTTAAACATTGATTATTTTTGTCATTTGAATGTTTTATATAAAACATATTTTGTAGGATCAAACTAAATATAACATCAATAAAATTATTTTATTTCTTTAAAAAATTATGCCATAGTAAATTCAATTCAATCCATCAATAGTAAATTTCATTTGAGATAAGAAATTGATATTTTTTAGCAAGAAACGTAAATAGAATAAACGATATTTTCTCTAAGATGAAGCAAATCATACATCCATGTATGACATATTAAGCAATTAATGGGATCCAACATATCACCACATTTTAAGATGTAGTAGGTTGGAAAAATATCATCTATAAATACCCCCAACAATTGCATTTGACTTATTTTTTATAGACTAATAGAGGTTATCTACAGCTCGAGTGCGGTTGCAAGAATAGAGGAAATAATAACTCTATTTTCACATGTATAGCGGGATATCAAATGTTATTCTCATACAATGCCTATCATGTGAAATAAAGAATTAAAATCGTGGTTTATATGCATGAGAGTTATCGTGTAAGAATCTAGCGTGAATAACAAGTTTTTATGATAAATATGGATGGTTGGGTCAAAAAATAAGAGGATCAACCGAGACCGAGGTGAATCATGGATTCTATTACCCAAAAAACAAGGGGGGCTAAATCGAGTCATGAAGGTGAGGTGAAAAAATTGAAAAAAAAACAAACTGTAGCTAGAGGTCCTTGAAAAATAATTTTACACATACCTTAGATTTAGAGAGAATCAATTCCTTGAGAGCATAGACAGTAGTAGGGTTTGCCAAGAGTGGAGACAACAGTCTTGTTCCACGAGATCTTGAAGGCGCAAAAGAGGAGAATCTGTTAGGATTCTTTTTATAAGATCACCTCGGGATTTTATCAATACTTAACAAAATGTTGCTAAAGAGTAGTTTTATCAATGCTAAAATAATAAGCGCTCGTAAAAATAATCTTTATCAATGTTTTTTATCACTAATAAAACGATTCTTTATCCGCACTAAAATTTTAGTGCTGATAAAGTTTAGTTTCGGCAGCATAGATAAAGATCAAATTTTAATAAAATATTTATTTATTTGTAATTATAATTATAAATAAAAATATTTAAAAATATTTATATATATTTATAAATAAATATATATATATATATATTAGTTTCATGGGGGTACAATTACTTCTAATAGATACACCTCACACACATGCCAAAAAAGCAAGTCATAGCCCCTCCAAGCGATAACCCACCCAACCACCTTCTTTATATATATATATACTTATAATTATAAATAAATACATTTAGAATGTATTTATATATAATTATAAATATAATAAATGTATTTATTATTTTAATA
The DNA here is from genome assembly GCA_963277665.1 of Viscum album. NCBI lineage: Eukaryota > Viridiplantae > Streptophyta > Magnoliopsida > Santalales > Viscaceae > Viscum > Viscum album. Next base: position 724,372,560 of record OY728167.1, on the reverse strand, counting down.
TATTTATTATAATTTTATAATTATCTTAATATGTTTTTATTTATTTATAATTATAATTAAAAATAAATAAATTTAAAAAGTATTTATACATAATTATATATTATTATATATATTTTTATAATTATTAAATTATAATTACAAATATAATAAATATGTTTATAATAATATCATAATTATTTAAATGTAAAATTATTTATTTATAATTTTATAATTTTTTTTTTTAAAAAGTATATTTATTTATAATTTAATAATTAAATATTTAAATTAATAAATTGATAAAAAAAATCATTTTTATAGTTTAATTATATAAATTTCAAACAAATTTTAAATATTAAAACTTAATAAATAAAAACGAATAAATATTATTCATATAAATTGTGAACATATTGAAAATAATACTTTTATAGTAAATAAATAAATATAGATAAATATTAAAAAAATGATTAAACATATTTTTAACATTCTTAATGAATATATAATAATAAATGAATAAATTAAATCAAATAAATTACAAAATTATTAAAAAGTGAATTTGTAACATTTACCTGAATTACAAACATACATATGCACACTTACACTTTTATAGGAATTGTGTATCAATCAGTTGTGGATTTTTTCATTTTCTCTTTCCCAAGTAGAGAGATTGGGGTTTCATATCACTTTCTTTAAATTTAAGAACCCTTCGTTTCCACGATTGGAGTATGTATTTTGACCTCTCCATTGCTAGGAATGCATTTTCATAGGGCTTGGTGAGGATTTATGGGCATAACTAGATTTTATGCATCAGAAGATCCTACATGATATTTCCATTGCCCTTGGAGTTCTAATCTGATTGGACTAGGAGACGAAACATGTGTGGTTTGGCCCTTTTTCATGAATGTTAGTGGATGTGGACCTTAGCACCACCCTCATTGATAAGGTAACTCTTTCTATCCCAAATGAGGATATTCTTATGAGAATTGAGTATGAACAAGACCTCTTTATTGTGTGGCTTGAGACTTTGTTAGGTAATCAATTGAGTCATGTCTTCAGGTTGTCTGTTGTAAATGCAATACTAAACCTCATATGGGGAAGCATTGTAGAAAAGTTGTGAATCCTATGTAGAAATATGCGTCTAATGAGAAGGGAGTGGAAAATAATGTCTCACATGTATTAGAGACACATGCTCCACAGCTGGAGGACTCTCCAGTGATGCCACCTAAGCATGCTTTCTCTCCTAGTTATGCAGTGTCCATGAATCAGTAGGAGGTTTTGGCAGTGAAGGTCAACCACTCCATTAAATAGGTTCTGTGTTTGTGGAATGAGAAAACCACAGATGAACAATCTGGAAATTAGGATTGTGTTCAAGATGTGATTGATTTTGATCAACAGTAGGGACCTATCATTGGAAAATAGAAAGGGAAAATGTAGTTTAAGGAGGATGAGGGCTTCTAGATGGTTGCTTTTAGAAAATCCTGAACACCAACTCATGTATCTAGAAAGGAAGTGCACCAAATTTAACAGGAGAAGAGTGAACCCCTTGTGGTAGTCAAGAATGGGGCGGAATTATCTTTTCATATTTCAGAACATTTTCTACAGGTTGTTTTCCTAGAAATCTCTACACCTACTCTTCAAGATGCCATTGGAGGTGCGATAGGTGTTGATAGTGGTGGTTCACTGGAGGGGAAGGAGACACCTGAAGAGGGTTTAAATGTCCCACAATACTTTAGGCAAGTGATAAACTCATAATGTTTTATATTCTCAATAGGTCTCATAGTTGGGATTCATTTCATGAGGAATTTAGAAACTATTAGGTTGATGAAAAAATGGGAGACAATTCCTGGGATAGGGACGAATCTTCTATGATAAATTACTCTACATGAGGCATTGATCCCAATGATGAGGTTTGAGACTCATCGAGCAGAGATGATCATGATATCAATTGGTGAGCCCCCAAAAATTGGAAGAGGTGTAGGTACATGAGAGGTTGGGGCAGCTCTCGAGCAGGAGGCGACATGCACAAAAGAAAGTGATTATTGTCTGATTTTTTTGTTGGTGGAATTTCTAGTGACATTTTGCTTTCTTTTCTCCTTTCTCTGTCCCTGCTCTGTACTTTCTATTTTATAATAATTTTCTAGGACCATGGATTTGAATCCACGGTTCAGGTCGTTCTGTGTAAATCTTATATAAAAACACATATATATTTATATATTTATAATAATAAATAAATATATTTATAAATATATGTATATTATTATAAAAAATACATATATTTATATATATTTGTGAAATTATAGATATGTAATAATATATATTTATAATAATATATACTTATAAAATTATATATATATTTAGAATTATATATATTTATTATTATATAATTATATATAATAATAAATATAATAAATATATATATATATATATTAAAATTCGATATTAATTTAAATATATTTATTTACTTATAATTCTAATTATAAATAATTATATTTAAAAATAATTATATATCAATATAAATATATTTATGTATTTATATATATTTGTATAATTATATATATATATATATATATATTGATTAATATATAAATATATATAATCACAAATATGATAATTATATTTTTTATAATTATAAATTTTTTTAAATATATATATTTAAATATATTTAAAATAATTTTATAATTATTTAAACATATATATATATTTAGTTATAATTATAATTATAAATAAATATTCTTATAAATATTTTTATATAATTATAAATATATTTATATATTTATATATATTTATATAATTATACATATTCGAAGCACTGCAGACCATGAGTTTTATCCCATGGCCTCCAAATTTTATTAAAAGAAGTAAAGTACAAGGAAATAATGACGGGGGTACAACAATTAACTGTAAACACAAATGTGGCCAACATGAGACCCATCAAAAAAGATACCTAAGGAGCCCCATTAATACATGACCCATTATGGATCCCTTTCTGAAAACGATGTTGAAGCCCCACTATGAGATCCCATGTAGCCACCGTGAGCCTGCCTCCTATGAAAACCCCTGCACACCTGAAGCACAAACGTTGTCATGTTGTCATCCTTCAAAATCCACCCAAAGTGCATCGCTGTTTCTCAGCATCGCCACCCATACATCATTTTTGTGCCAACACATCAATGTTAGACATGTTTACATGAACCCATCAGCGTCCCATTCCACTGATAGTAGAAAATGATCATGGTCCATCACACCCATCAGAGTTGCATACCGATGATGGTCACTGTGAGAAACCCTTACTAGCATTTCAAGCCACAGATGGCCTCTTGAGAAACCCACATCAAATAAACGACCCACATGCCCATTAAATAACAACAGATGCTCAAATTCTGGCCTTATTGACACCAATTACCCTTAATCATGCTTACCTGTTCATATAGTACAAACATTAAAATATGGCCCAATGGAGTGTTTGAACATTGGTGGCCCAAATCATGACCACTAAAAACACGTACTGTCTTGCTCGAAAAAAACGACCACAGGCATACAGTATATCCCGTTCACATTCTGTTGAAGATGAAAAGAACCCACATCCCAAAGTCACTAAACACACAACCTAAGGTCATCAAAACATCTGCTCATATCACCCTTGACTCGCTCACCACATCATCGCTGACATATTCACCGATTGTGAGCATCCCTGAAGGAGGGTCCGAAAAGAAATCATTGTCGGGATCGCACACCTGCCTCCCACATCGATCTGAGGTTGCTCCTCTATGAAGCCACTACATGTGATGACGTCCCCCACCATCCATTTCCAAGTGAACCCGTGTCACAATCCGTGGTTAACACATCATGAGACAACTCCATATCCTGATGCCGTTTGACATCACGTCATGAGGTTAATGCTCTGCAAGACTTGAGGATGACACTGGCTTTTTCCTCACGATGTTCCCTGTTCCGTGCCAAGGTAGTTACAAACACTCCGCTCACCATCATGGTCACATCACCATCCCCACTCACAGATAAACCACCCACATTCCATCGCCATCCTAATCACCACCCTTACCGGTAGGGGGAGCCTCCTGAAATCAAGTCGTAGTCTGTCCTGGGAACTATTCACCCTATGCATTGAAAACGTTTAAGGATGAGGTCCTCCATATGAGTTCATGATGTAAATATAAGATCAGATCCTCTTTAACCGGAGAAACCTCCCTATTGGGACTAGGGAAAATCTCATCTACAACATTATCAATATTCACGCCATCCGATTTCCCCTGAGAATGTTTCGAACCTCATGCCATAAACATCTTGATGTTCCCAATGATTTCCGCATCCAATATGTGGCCAATAATTTCCCCATTTGAGACAGTCTGTACCATATTGTGATCGTTAGGGAAATCACTAAGAGAGAGGAGATCTCCATTGTAGAGAGATAAACTCTCCATCATTATATGTTATTATATATATATAATTATAAATATTAAATAATATATGATTATATATATAAATATAATATATATATATTATTTAAGTATATTGATTATAATTTTATAATTATATATATATATATATATATTATAATCATAAATGAATTTATAAATATTTTTATGTAAATATAAATATATTTATACACATCAAAGTGGTGCGAGTGTGAGTTATTGACCATCCCACACCCCAATGGTTCTTATAAAAAGGTAAAATATATGAATAAGTGGTTGTAAGTGAAAAAAAGTGACACACACATCACCACCAAAAGAAACCTAATAGAAAGATACCAATAAGGCAATGTTTATCCATTATCAAGAAACTAGTTCCCTTGAACCATCCGGCAGGCTTCACCTTTTCCTTTGTCTTCCACCTCTCGCTTAGGAGCTGACCCGACCCCTCAGTTGTTTGCCTCTTCTCCATTGCATAAGAGCTTTCCTGGAATTATTTTGATCTTAAATTCCCGATGAGTCATCCTTCTCACTATGGGAATTAGCGGACTAGTCTTCAACCATGTATTTTTATAATCCCATGATTTGACATCGTTGATCATCGCCAAGCATGTCCTTCTTTGGATCACCTTCCCCAATTAGCTCAATTGGGAAAAATTCACCGTCAAGCTTGTCTTTTTTTGTCGTAGCATCAGGTGCATGCTACTCTTGATTGGAAATCACATCCGCATAGGAGTCCTCATTTAAAACCTTCACATTCATCATAGGGGAAGAATTTGCAATAAGATCATATTTAATCCTTTTTTTTGTTTGAGATTCATTTCTTCACAAGGAATTCAAGGCCAAGAATATCAAATTCATAGTTGTTAATAGATGTAAACATGTCAAAGAAATTACTTTAAGGGGAACCCTCAATCATTCAACTTCTCACTTCCTAGACCATAATATTATTATCCTTCAAACTTATCTGGATAGACATACTTTCATAAATTTCAGTAGATGATGATATGCCCAAAAAATCACCTCTACCATCCACAATAGAGACATCACCCATGCTTTTAGATCAAGGAGAATTGTTTTCTTCGTTTAAATTGATAGAAGGTCCATGGACCTCTTATATAGGTTTTTATATGGAGTTTATCCATCCCTTACCTTCCAAATCATCACTTAAAACATGAATATAGGTATCCTTAACAGAATTAACAAGTGATTTATCATGTTCCAACAAAGAAGGAGGTGTAACATGCATATATATTTTCAAGGATATCTTATACTCATTAAGTTGAATCGGTGAAGAACCCACTAGATCAAAAGATTTCATGCATTTTACTTCCCATGGATATCAAGAATGTATCTTCTTGAAAATCTACTGAATAAACATCATCATCACTAAAATACCATTGATTCATGTCTAGGACCTTTGTTTGAGCATTCAAATATAGCTCAGATGAATCACCAACAACATCTTATCTCTCATTATAACCCTATGTAGTATTATATACATCATTTCTAGCCTACCAAACAAGTAGACTGCTTTGGGATATAGGAAAAGAGGGCTACCCAGACCCATTTCTCTAATCAAGACTTCTATCCTTGGTAGGCTTCACCCATGTTTGATCTTCACTAGCCTCCACTAATATGGAAACAGGCCAATACAATCCAAATCCCACCTTACCCTACACATCCAAGGGATCTATGCAAGATCCCTCCTTACCATACAGAGCCAAGGGATCCAATCCAGATCCCTCATTACCCCTCAATACCAAGGGATTCATCCTTCCATCGCGAATAAGGCCTCCATTATTTAGGTCCTCAATGAGAGGAATTTTGAATTTTATATTCATAAGGGAATGTCTGATTTTCTTGCAATTAGTATAGGTATGATTCCTTATGAATTTTGATTCCAGGTGACCGATATTACCAAATTTCATACATAATGAAGGTTTCCTCTCAAACACTATTTATATTTCCATTACTCTAATAGTAGAAAGAAAAATAAAAGAATCAGTAAGAATTGATTGAAGATCAATTTACACCAAAACTCTAGTGAAGTTCCCAAATTGAGAAATATCAGTTTATCTATCAAATTTAATTGGTGCCCCTACTGTATAAACTATGTCCCATAGTAATTTAGGATTAAAAAATAAGTGAAGTCCATAGATTCATATCCACATCTGATTGGTAGAATTATTCATCAAAGTCGGATATAAGAAAGGATCCCAATCATGGATCCTCAACATTCTAGGTTTAATGGATATCAATCCTAAAACCCACGCTCTAGATTTGAGATCATTATATAGAAATACAATATGAAAATACTGTTTAACTATCATGTCAATCCCCTATCCACCAAATCCCCAGATTTGAAGAAGCTAATTCTTCAGGTCTTCAATATTCCATGGATTTTTCTTGCCCTGAAAAGTCAGCCTCACTAGAATAGAATTAAATAATTCTTCAATATTTTCCACAATCAACTTCTAATTTTATTTGATGATTGCTAAAAATCCATTTTTATGAATCTAGATTGGGTCACACTCCTTGAATATGTAAAAAACTAGTTCATCCACACCTTTTTAGAAAAATTTACACAATTACCTTTTTCTGGAGAAAAATTCTCCTTCTAGATTCCAATTGTCAGTGTAGTTGTAGAGACATACATAATATAAACTAAGTCCCTCTTCTGATCAACCAACTTCAAAGGCCGAAGAAATACATCTTCCATATTGAAATAATAGTCTTAATGGAGGACTATCTCATGTTAAATACCTAATCTCCATTAAATCACCTAAATCACCACTCCCACAACATCGCAAACCCCCAGCACACATCTAAATATATTTATATAATTATATATATGTGTATATAATTATTTATATTTAAATAATTATATATATTTATGTAATTATATTTATTTAAATAATTATATGTATATATATTAATAAAATTATTTATTAAAATTTTATAATTATTTAAATATATAATTATGTATTTATAATTTTATAAATACTTTTATGAAAACATTAAATATATATTTGAATTGTTAAAAATATATATTAATATATCATAATTATATTAATTAAATACATGAATTTTTTAAATAATGTATATAAATAAATATTATTTTTTGACAAAAAATATGATAATTATATATATATTAATAATATTTTTATTAAAAGTTTTATCAGTACTATTATTAGTGCCAATAAAGATCAACTTTTACCTTTATGATCAGCTCTTTTAGATGATGGTGATCGGTACTTGAAATTAGTTCTATCCCCCCCCCCCCGTACAACCCTCCCTCAACCCCCTCAAGGGTCCCTCGTGATTCGGACACCCCAAACCCTTCAATCGCAAACCAGCCATCCTTGTTATGAAGTAGAGATGGAGCCTACACACCCATAGCCGCTATCGCCCTTCATTAACCAGATCCGCCACTGAACTCCCTACACCTCATGCACAACCCTCCCTCTCCCCTCTCAATATTCCACCTCGTAGGATAATTTCAATAATGGGGATTAATTCCACCATTATTTTCCCCTCCCCCTCATTTTCCTTCATTTGTGGCTCAATGTGGTTTGTCCTCATTAAAAATGATATATAGTTTTTATTACATTATAAATACATCTTTCTTTTATGTGTGTATATAAAGAAATGAAAATATCTCCATAAAATCATCCCACTTTGTGATTTCCAAAACATATCTCATGTTCTAGCATTTTCCGTCCTCCTTCGAAGACTTTCCCCTGTGTTCTGTGTTGATTGGTCAGGAATTTCCAACATTTTGTTTCATAGTGAGGTTGACTTGAACCATAATGTCATGCTCTGATCCCTAATATCCTCAACTCTACTAGACAACATAAGCACATCCTAGATCCCTTGTTAACAGCGGTAGAGGCCCTCTCATGGTATATCGGGTGGTGAAAGAGGTTGAGGGATTGATGACATATCTGATCCCCACTAAGATGAACTAAAAAAGTAGAACTTGATAGTGAAGGAAATTATCTAAGAACAAAGTCTCTGGGATGCCATCGACACCAGTGGTGTTGTACTCTAGTAATATTAGATGACGCTGGATGCCATCCTCCATGATTCCCCGCTAGAGATGACCTCCATACATTCCATCAAGGAAAGTGCTAAGGATGCATGAGACACCGTCAAGACAATTCACAGTGGACTTGTCTTTTATATAAGGCCGATGATTAGGAACACACAAAGTTGTATGGAGACATTGATTTTCACAATGGTGAATTAGTAGATGACTTCACAATGTGGTTCACCAAGATGATTAACCAATTCCCAATCCACTGTGATCTAAAGCCTCAAGAAATGGTCATTGAGAAGTACCTGAAATCTGCCCCCTCTAGGTTCTCCCAAATTTATTTTTTCATTGAGAAGCTTATTGACATCTTGATGCACTATATACAAGAGGTAACAGGGAGACTCAAAGAGGCAAAGGATTGTTTTGAGAAAAAACTCACCATCGAAAATTTAAGAAACTAATCCTATCCAAAGAGGACTGTGTTGCAAAGATGAACGAGTGATAGAGGGGGGATGACCCTTCAATGACTCCATGTTCAGAAACCAGCACCGCCAGAATCCAAGAAGAAAGATAGACAACGAAAACAACCGAAATGGAAGGGATGATCAGGGATCCAGTGACAACAATGATGTAACAAGAGACCAATGTCTCTATTGTTGAAATATGGGTGACTAGGACAAATATTTCCATAGTAGGATGAAAATTCTAAGGCCCTTATTACCTATAGTGACAATGAATATCCCACACTTCTTATGGAAAGGGTGTCCATCATGGTGCCTAATACTCAACCACCATGATCCACCACTTCCAATTTTTATCTGTCGCAATAAAATACTCTCCAGCTAGTCGAGGTGATGGTATTTTCAAAATAGGATTAGAAGGAGGAGTGTGATGATGACCTGTGGTACCTAGAAACTAGTTCCACAGACCACATGATTGGTTCCCGTGCTGTCTTCTCTGTGATTGACTCTGGTATTAGTGACACCATCATGTTTGGTAACATATCTATCATCAATATTGAGGGGCTAAAGATGATTGTGTTCACCATCAAGACCAATGATCACCACATGATCAAAAGGGTATACTTCATCCTAAGTCTCACCACTAACATCATCAGCACTATAAATCGTGATGAGATTAGTTTTTAGGTACTAATCAATGGAGGAATCATGAAGAAATGTGACTGGTAACAATACCTATTGTCCAGGGTGCAACACATCCTTGATAAATTGTACAAGCTAATAAGAAACATTGAATATCCTACACGCATGTCTACAAGGGGATTAGAGGTGGCATGGTGCTAGAACATGAGGTATGACCACTTGAATTTATAGGCTCTCCATAGGATCAGCCAATGTGATATGGTGCAAGGGATTCCTCAGATTAACCACATGGATGAAGTCTGCAATAGTTTCCTTGATGAGAAGCAGTGGTGAGTTTCTTTCCCTGATAAAGTGAAGAATCACATGGAGAAAGTCCCCAACCTTGTCCACAGTGACCTCTATGGTTATATCACACCAACGACACCAAGAAAGAATTGTTACTTTCTACTTCTCATGAATGACATTATCCACTACATTTTTCACAGTCTACTAATGAGAAAATACTAAGATCCAATTAAAATTAGATGCTTTCAGGATATAGTGGATGTGGAGATAGGTTGAAAGCTAAAGGTCCTCCACACTGACAATGTTGAATAATTTACTTCAGTGGAATTTGGAGAATATTGTACCGAGTATGGAGTACAACAACAACTCGATGATCCCTATTCAGAACAATAGGATGGGGTCATTGAACAACATAAACAGACCATGGGTTCCTAGCTCAATGCATGCTGAAGTCTAAGGGCCTTCTCGTGATGTCCTGGGGTGAGTCCTTCTTCACTACCATCTTCGTTATTAATTGAGCACTCATACAAAACTTTGATGGGATGATGCCATGTGAGGCCTAGCATGGAAAATTACTAGAGGTGCACTTTCTATGAACCTAATTCTTCCTCACGCATGTTAAGAACATGATCCCACACTAGAAGAAGCTACATGACTAGGGTACACCAATTATATTTGTTGGGTATGATTTTGGGTCCAAATCATACCTCGTGTATGACCCCATTAGAAATCATGTTCATGTAACACATGATGTCATCTTCAATGAGGCAGAGTAGTTGGATTGGAGATCTCACGATGAAAATGTTGTGTTGATTAGTGAGGATCCATTCAGCATTGAACACAAAATGACATGTACATCAGGGATTTATGATATCTCAAACACTATCAGAGACATAATATCATCACCAACACCCACTAGTGTGCACTCTATAGACACTGCAACACCAGAAGTTGTCAGGGTGATTCGTGTTCTATCAACCACTATGGATTTTTCTTCTCCAAAATTCAACATGGATGTATCATTAGATATTGATCACGACGATTCCCTACTTTAGTTTTGCACCATCATCAAGATTATCGGGCCGACAACACCGTCTGGGATTACACTATGTGAGATCCTCTAATGTGAGTTACATTTCACTATGGACAATGATCCGACCACATTTGGAAAAGAAGAATTACATATGCGTTAGCATAATAAAATTATTTAGGAGAAGAAGATTTTGAGTGTAGGGTTCAACATAGAAATCACACACACATCCCTAGGTGCGTGTGGAAAAACACATTCCATAAGAGGACCAATAGTATGTCAGTGCCCTCCATGGAAAAACCTACTGATGCCTTGGATACCAAGCCCACCCGCCTACATGCCACATTCAATGTATAGAAGATAGTGTAAAATTATGATAATGATTATTGGGAGGAACAGTTCATGTACATTCTCACGAAGTCAACTGGGTGTGGGATGTTTCTGGAGACATGAAAAAAGTTTGAATTCATTAATATTCATTGAATTTTATCGTTATTAGAGGGTATTGTTTACTAATTTCAATAATGGGGATTAATTCCATGGTTATTTTTTTCTCCCTCTCATTATTCCCCTTATTCATGGATCAACATGGTTTGACCTCATTAAGGTTATTGTGTGGTTTTAATTACATTTTAAATACATATTTCTTTTAAGTGTGTATATAAATCAATTGAAACAATTCCATAAAATCGTACCACTTGGTGCTATGAAAAACAACTCTCATGTTCTAGAATTTTACTTCCTCCTTCAAATACTTTCGCTTGTGATTTGTGTAGATCGGTCGAGCATTTCCAACATGCCCTTGCAAAATCTCCCACCATGAACCAACCCTCCCATCACAAAACAGATCCAATAAAAGAACACACACAACCACTACCACCCTTCATGAAGTAGATCCAACACCACACTCATATCCACCATTGACCATCACAAACTAGATCCACCACCTCTCACAAACCAGATCTGCTGTTGCAAACCAGATCCACTGCACCCCTGCCAATACAATACTCTCCATTATCCCAACCACAGTTAGACATATGATAATGTTATTGTTTTTTGAAATATTTCGCTTTTGATTCATATTTTTATTGATAAATATTTATTTTTAGAGAATATGGTGAATTTTAATATTTTATTGAACCGTGACTAGGCTGTTGGTAGAATGTCAACCCAACTGAAAACCATCTTCTCGAGACTATAGATAACTATACATGGTATCAAATTTTGTAGGATTATTATTATTATTATTCATTTTCCAATTTTTCTAGTATTTTCACATTTATTTATCTGTTATTATTTTGAAATCCTTGATGCTAAAGAATTACCTCACAGATGTTTTTCTTAACTATCAAATTTTTATTACCAATATATTAGTAAAGAAAATATAATTGTAAAATATTTTAATCATTTATTATTTTAATTTTAACTTCAATTTATGTTGTTTTTGGGCATAAATTTTATATACAGGTTGTTGGTTTCCACTCTTATGTGGTAATTTTGGATCAATAGAGAAAACAGTTGATGAACATAATCTGGGACTAGATGTTTTTTACATTTCTATTTTTTTATTCAAATTGTCAAAACACATTATGAATCTTATCATTTGAAGTTGCTGATATCATTTTGGTTTATGTTTATAAATTTTTATTTTATTTTACATGTGTAATTTTTGTAGATTTTGGATAATGGGAAACAAATAAACATGAAACACTCGTGGAATGTATTCCCTTTTGGTTGAAAAGTTTGGGTTTCTAATTTTTTTTACAATTTTTTTTGTAAAAACTTTATGTTCTAAATTTTTTATAGTTATTTTGTACTTGGTTGATAATTTAATATTAAAATTAAAATTTTCCATAAATTTTTATTAGTGTTTAGGGGTCGATGGAAGACTTAATTCCATGCCTACCCATGCATCCCTACAAATTGGTAGTTTATAAAATTATAAAACCATGACTGATATTTTCATTATTTCATTCATTCTATTCACTTCTTATGAATAGATGTCTTCAAGACTCAAAATTGGGAACATGTTAACAATAAATTGCAACTATTTTGACCACACCATGACAATCTTGTGTGATTACAAAATTTTATATTCACTATTAAAAATTTATATATGTGACTAAGGACATGTTATATATGGATTCTCATTCAATTTTATCATTATATATTCATTATTAGAATGCTATATTCTTTGTTAGAAAACTATTAATAATTAATATAATCATAAATCAAATTGTTAGAATATTGTTAACAATAAATGAAAACATTAATCTAACTGTTTTCTTATAGAATTCTTTAATTATGATTTCATCATGATAATATTTATAAATTCATTATTGGTATGTTTTTGTCACTTTATTTATTGTATATGGTGTTAGCATGGAATATATATGACATAATTCTATTAAAATAGTTGAAAATGATATATGCATGCTTAATATGTGTTTCCAGTCACTGTCATTTTGCTTAATTAACTATATTTATTAATATTTTTTTATACTTCAATAGGCTTGATGCTCAACTCACTTCCAATAGTAGAAACCCACACTCAAATCGCTAGCCTTTTTTCAATTTTTTTGGAGCAATGAATTCTAAGCCTAAACCTGACTACTTTTACATATATTTTTTCTATATATCCCTCCAGTAGGTATAATTTTTTTAAGAGTTTAATTCATATTATGTAAAAATGTTAATGTGATGCATACAAGGAATTAGCAACTTGTTCATTTGTTTTTAATGCCAACTTACTATTTTTCATTAAGAGTACGTATCATTTGACATATTTAAGTATCTACCTTAATACTACTTATTTGAATTTTTAAATTTTATTTTCATAAAAATCATTCTAGAATTTGTTTCTCTTCTCATATTGAACTTATTTTAATAACTAAATGATATATTTAATTATTTCATAACCTATTACCTAACCTGAATTTTCACAGGCATATTTATAACTGGTAATACATATGCATGAGTAGTGATATATTACCCAACACACATGATTAATATGAATATTAAAAAATAGTTTACTTGGGAATAATTGTATTGATAAATGTGTCAAATACACCAAAGTGATGAATATTAGTGTGCAGTATTAACGAATACATTGTTGGGTTCTCTCTTCAATGAACATGACAAAATATATACAAGAATATCTCCTCATCTAGTGTCTATTTAACGTTTTCTTCCCACATTATTAAATAATTTAATGAATCAATTATGCAGGTCTTTGAGTTTTTGTTGCAGATTACTGGCTCCCAACCATGATCCTATTATGGATGACATTGTCTTCTATATTTCCCAAAAGGGTTATTTCGTTGATTCCCTTTAAAATATATTATTTAGTTGTTCTAAAGGATAAATTTATTCTTTTAGGATTGTCTCCTAGTGTTCTTGGTTATTATTAATTCACAGGTTTCTCAAAAGAGATAAATATTAGAGTGAATATCTAGTCAGTATGATTTTGGTTCTCTTTTGCGTACAAGAATTTATCCCCATCCTATGTATGTTTGAAATTTTCTTTTTATTGACTTCATTAATTTAATGAATATGTTATTTAGAGTTTCATTGAGTTATTTTTGTAGTTTAATGTGTTCCTACCCTAATATTATTATATATTACATTGTATAATTCATTGCATTACATGGTCCCCAACCGGTTATCAACCTATTCAGATAGGTCGATGTGAGAAATTATGACATTTCCTTCTTTATTCCCCAACCAGGTTCTTTCTTAGGTTCCCTAAAACACTATTATTTAATTGTTATGAATTATAACATATGATTCTGATTATTATAGGAATATGGTCATCAATTTTTTTGTTTTCTTAATGATTATACAAAGATGATATTAAATTCATATATTCCTTCACATGACATATAAAAAACACATGAAATTTAACAACTTCAAATTTCATATTCCAATATGTGTTTACATTTATAATATTAAAATATAAATAATTTTAAATTTATTCTCATGAAATATTTTATATTATAGTATGTTTTATTTTTTCAATATCTCATCAATGTTTTTTTATAATATTCAACAGTTCATAATGTTTTTTATAACTAAATATATGATTAATGAAAATATGATGAATTTTCCCATATAGATAGAACATTACAATAGAAATTTAATTATTCAATTAATAAAATATGAAAATGACAAGAACAATGAAGTTATCTCTTTATTGCACCGTCCATGTCACTAGATTTAGTATAATTTAACTACAAACAATGTTAATGTAAGTTTACCTTGTTACATCATGTTTATCTTTACCCATTGAATCAGAATCAAAAGCATTATATACTAATATCCCTCTTAAAACCATGATTTTATTTTTATATACCAACAATTAATGTTTATATATCATCACTATGTTAATTTTTTCTAGAATTCTGATTTAAATTTTCTATTTCCTTCTCTGACTCTTTTCAGTTTTATATTTTTTCAGGAAATCATGCCAAAATTGTTTGAAAATCAATCATCAGATCTCTTATTTATGAAGGAATTGGTGAATTAAAGGTCTATTTCCTTTTTTATTTTTGGTATTGATATTCAATATTAGAATATTTATGAATGAGAAGAACTATTTTCAAAGACTCCATTCACCACATGTTTCTATTTGGACAAGTAAATTCAATGAATTATAGTACCAATTTGTTAAACTCATTTCTAAACAACCTCTTTATATTATTTACAAAAAAATAAGATTAAATTTTTTTATTATATATTATTTACTTATTTAATATTAATGAAATTATAACTCAAAAATTACCTCCATATTTTATTGATCCATATCACTATAATAACCAAATGATTCTTCAACCACAATTTCAAGGATTGTCTAATCAAATACTGCACCATATTGTTTATATGAGTTTTTTTCTTCAATGTATATATTCATATCTGTTATACATTATGTGTGTTTTATAATATTTAAACCAATAGATATTTTATAAATAAAGTTAAAATATAAATTTCAGGAGTTGGTATTAAACATATCATCAACAGGTGAGTAAGGATATAACATCCACAGTTTATGGTATTTTATTTTATTATTATTTTTTTATACGGGGCTTTTAAATATTTTTTGGATGTTCTTTAGGGTTTTTTTGATGTTTTTTGGGGAGATCGGTTGTAGAATGAATCTCTATATTCTTAAATACATTGGGGTTGTATCCCATAGTAGAGGTCATTTTAGTGTTATTGTAATTGTGTGATGGGTGTTTTTAGAGGTTCGTATTTTTTAAAAGGTTTATATTTTTTTATACAGGTGAATCTTTTTTCCATAAAGGTACCTAATTTTTTTGTCCATATATATATTTTTTATTTTTTTCATAGTAGTTCATATTTTTTTAATTGATTCCAATTCAATATATTGTATAATATTTTACAAAAATTTTCATATTTTTATCCCTTTTTTTGTTATCATTATTATAATTTTTACAATAAGGTGGATATTTCTTAAAAACAGGGTCAAATTTATTCATATGATTTCATGAAACATCATATTTATTAACAAACTAATAGGTTTCACTTAAATATATAGGCTTATATTTATTCATTATTATATGTAATTTTCTTGTTAGTAATACATCTTATACATGTTTATATTTGTTTTTTATTATTTGAACATGTTCATATTTGTTTATATTTGGTCATTATTTATATGAACATGTTTGTTATTTGTTTATTACTGTGAATGTGAACAACTATAACATTTTCTAATGTGTAGATATAAATTGTTTACTTCAATATTAACTGGATAAATGAGGTTTATCTTGAATGAAAAAACATATTTAGACAGTATAGTGATGCAAATTGTTCATGAAAAATTACTTAGTATTATGTAATTGCATATATCAATTCTTGATTTATAATCACTAATATAAGAAACGTCCTTATTTACTCTATTGGATCTTTTTAAAATAATGTGTTACGGTTTTCGAAATTGTTACTACAAGCCTGTATGGGGCGAAATTGATGTTCAATAGTGGAATTGCATTTATGGAAACATTCAAATCCATGTCATTTATTCTGTACAATCATCATGTATACATTTTGTGTAACCAATGATCATCTACTTGGTTATTACTATTCTTTAGATTCTATTATACTGTTCAAAAAAATATGTATTTATAAACTACGTAATAATTGTTTAAATTTTTGTTTATTCATGATCTTCAATTTTAGGTGAACACAACTATCATCTTCCCAACTTATTAATCCGAAATCAACATCTCTTTCGAATGCATATTCGACTCCACTGATATTTCTTGTCAGCAAGTTTATGAGAGTTGAGATTAGTATATGTTTGGAGATAACTACTATATTTATGAATTTTTTAATTCTTATAAAAAATTTTAAGTCTACAATTGTTGCTCTGTAACACCCCAATATTTCATAGTGTGTTATTTCTTTAAAATAATACAATAACTTGTACTACACGCAACACCGAGTTCAAGCACACCATGACTTACCAAACAAGCCGTTCAAAAGAGGTTATGAATAGTATTAACTAAATTTTAAACCTTATATAATCCTTATAATTTTAGAATCCATATTATGAGTTTCTTAGACATAATACAAGAACAGATTCATTTTCAGTATTGCAATTTTATCAACTTTTAATAGTGAAACCTTTTTAAATACAATATTTTAACCTTTTTGACTAAATGGGGACATCAAAAAAAATTTAAAATGAAACATCCCAAGCTTCCACGGTACGCTTTCCTTTGAATAATACAGTAGCGTGTGTTGTACGCAACTTCGAGTTCTAACACACCACAACCAATCAAACTAGCCGTTATGAATAGTAATACCTAATTTTTGAAATTATATATATTTTATATTTTAGAATGGACTTCATTTTTGGATTCGGAATATCGAATTTAGCCTAAGGTGAAATTTTGGTACATTTCGGATAACTTTCATATTTTGATGAATAGTGAAAATTACTAAATTTTAATTAAAAACAACTTTTTTAATCAAAATAATTAATAGTGATAAATTATGAATTTAAGTGGTTTTAAAGTATATTTAGAATATATTTTTACCATTTAATATAATTTTGGTCATTGGACATAATTTTACAATTAAACCGAACATAAACAGGTGTCAATCTTTTGATAGTTATTATCTTTTAAAAACACGTTTTTTGTTTTGACAGCGGGAATTAATTTTAAATTAATTTCTGCCACTTCTGTGTTTTGAATTTAGAAAAATGGATTCCATATTTGGAATCAGGATGTTCAAATTGTGTAAATAGGTAACTTTTATTTTTAGACATTTTGAATAATCACTGCGGTAAAAATTTTATTTACCATGGTTAAGGGTAAATCCGGTAAATAAGGGTTAAAAAATAATATTATAATAATAATAAATTACCCTAAAACGTGTCCTAGCCTTATTGGTTGATACATGTTCGACCATAGGCATCTTTGGGTCGATTTTGGGACCCCATGGTGCCACTTGTAGGTGATAGGGACACTTTATTTTAATTAAGTTTAAATGAATACAAAAATGACACAAGCATATATCTTTTAGAAAAACAATTTTTACATAGGGTTATATATGTTGGATTTTAGATTATAAATATTCATTAGAAAGATAAAAAGATTTCCTACATAGTTATAGTTCATTTATAATTTTTAACATTAAATAATTTAATTTATTTATGACACAGTGATGATGAATTAATTACTATAATAGTGAAAAATTAACATAATTGATATTATAAATACCCAAATAAATATAATATGAAACTTTTAATAAATTAAACTAATTTTATAGGATAATATGATATATTAGGATTGATTTAATTGAATTTTTTCGAAGTAATCAATCTGTTAGGAGTTTCACAAAAATCAACTATAGAATAGTGTCAAAATTGACATAAAAGAGTTCTTAAAACAAATATTATATTATTAATTGATATTAAATTCCTAAAAATCTAAGGTTCAGCAAAGAGACTTATATCATGATAGGTTCATCATTAATCGACCACTTGGGGGTCTCTTGGATGTATATAGTATGTTTATTAACCATATTATATAAAAATACAAAGAGACATTGTAAAATTGAAACTAATTAACTTAGAGTTAATACTTAAAGATAAGGTTAATATAAGTACCCAAACCTGTCTAAATTCTATTGGTTGAGTTTTATTCGACCCATACCCACCTTAACATTTAAATAATCAACTTTGGAGCCATTAGAAAACGAATAATAATTTATTATAAATTAATATTTCTAGCTTTTCCAAGGGTGCCCCTCACCCCTCTTATAAAAGGGCACTCATCCTTCTCATTTTTTCACACCTTCAAAGCCTTATGGTTCGGCCAAACTCTACCCAAATACTCTCCCAACTTCCCTAACTACAACCTAGAGGCCTTATTTTGATCAGAAAGCCATCCTAAGGAGCCCTTTTGATCAAATCAAAAGGAAGGAACCGAAGAAGAGGTAATGATTTCACCACCCTTTTTCCAAGTTCCTTCTTCTTCCACTTCTTCTTACTTTGTTGTTAACATTCTAAAATAATAACTCCAGTATCATATATATAATGTTATGTTATTATAAATATGGTACAACCATATTCAGTATTCTATCCACCCTTTGAATAACATGTCACCATACGTGCGTACGTACGGCTTACCGTCTCCACGTCGTGGTGTAATTGTTATTCAATATATTATTATTTGGATGGGTATAATAATGATGTGTAACTCATTTAAATAATAAATATAACATGTTATTGATTCTGTATATATGATATACCATTCATTTATATATTATTTTAATATCAAAAGAATGATATTGTCGCTCGTGCGTACGTATGGACTACCGTCTCCACGAACGCGATGAGATTCATTATCCATCATATCCATTCAAGTATAATTATCATTTGCTGATTTAAAAATGATGTTTAAGGACTTGATATCATTCTGGATATGAATAATATACAACCTATCCATTACAAACATGGCTTACGTAATAAAACATATAAAATAAAACGAGTAAGTTAACACCCGAAACAACGATAATACTAAGACATTATTAACAAAGAAAAGTTAAAAGATCATATATGATATGATATTAATATATATGATTCTTGTATAATTTAATAACAATTATTTCAATATTATACAGTAGGTTAACCTACCCCAACCAAGTAAAAGTACAAGGTAAGGGATTTTCTTATCTCACTTTCAATTCCGTGAGATTTCCATTGTTCGCCACTAAATTATTGAAAGTGGTGTATTGTGTACTGCCATTTGATATATATTGTCATGATTCTCTTTATATTCATTTTATTCTGTAAATCATTTGGTGGTTATTAACTTTTTGCCATACGACTCAGTTGATTAACGTGGTAAGGGGTTTTCATCTCACTCTTTATTTCTATGAGATTCATGCCATATTTCCACTATTATCTTTTGTGTGGTGTATGTACTGCCCATAATTGTATTCTTTGTGTAATACAATTTACCTTATGTGTATTTACATTTTCATTGTATGATACCTCTTTCATGGGTTGTATGTTTCATAAGTTACCAAATTGATAAGGGTTTACTTCACAATATCTTTAATATCCGAGGTTGTGTTTACGTAAGTATCTACAGGGACATATTTACTATCCATGCCCATATTTCATAAAAGAGTTTTCAAAGGGATTATTTCTAAGGTAACTTTTACTAAAACATCATTTTAAATGTTTTAAATATTTATTCTTCTAAATCATCCTCATTTATGTCCACGTTTTCAAAATGGTTTGTAAGGATTTATTTATATGAAAATGAATGTTTTAAAAGTGTTAATTCCATTCAAAAGTTTCAAAGTGGTATGGGACACTTTGATTCAAAAATGTATTTAAATGCCTTAATTTCTAAATTGTGTAACATTAAAATGTTTTCATGAAAAAGGGATATTTCTCTCAATAATTTTTAAAAAAACATTTTCATCTATGTCAACATCCTTTGATGGATTTTAAGATTATTTGAAGTTGATTTATTATGATTTAAAACTTCCATATTGTAATGAAGTTTTCTGATATGTTTGACTGTAGATGTGTCATTTATATAGCATTCATGGTTTATGAGTAAAGTATTGACATTTCGTATGCTAGTTACAATAAGAATGTTTATGTTATATTTCAACCTTTACTTCATATGAATGTGTTGGACAAGTATGTTCCATGTTGGGGACTGGTTAAAGTAAGCCCTCCAGGTTGGGGACTGGTTAAAGTAAGCCCTCCAGGTTAGGGACTGGTAAAAGTAAGCCCTCCGGTTTGGTCTCCGGTTATTAGAGGCACTCCGGGTTGGTGTCCGGTTATTAGATGCACTCTGGGTTGGTGTCCGGTTATTAGAGGCACTCCGGGTTGGGTTCCAGTTACAGTTAGCCCCAAGGTCTTGGGACGAGGCCTTGAAAAGAAATTAAAGTTTAGCATTATGCATTCCATCATTATGAAAGTGGTTATTGATTTTGCATGTGATTATTCGATTAGTAGAATATCCATGTGAATAAGTAAATGGAATTATTTCATTTTACTTTTACCATACTATATTGAAGTTCAAGTTTAAAAGGCTTTTGTTTTAGTTATACATTGCCTTAAATGTTTATGCTTATTTTGAATGTTCCGCTATATTGTTATCCTTACTGGGCATTTGAGCTCACCCCTTTTCTATGTTTTCTTTTCCCCAGTATGTGAAGAAGTAAGTTATGAATGACCTGCAGTGATATTATGAGGGGATAATAGTGTGGACTGTGGAGACATTAAGTTGTTGTAGTAGTTTTTCATTTTATGATGTAATGTAAAACTTATGAATATATCTAGTGTTTCCAAGGCTACTAAACCAATCGGTCTTTCGAGATTTGATCTTTCTTGTGATCATGCCAATGTTATGTAATAATGCACCAACTCTAGGTAACTGGGGCCGGGGCGTTACAGTTGGTATCAGAGGAAGTTTAGTACAAACCTTGGAAGCTAGATTTAGATAAACTCTGATTAGAGCACGTAGACCTAAGATGAACTTTGAGGATTACTATAGAAGAACTTCCTATAATTTTGGTATTGTAGAGATTTTTTGAGTTTTCCGAGAAAGACATCCCTGTCTGGATACGAGCAGGTAGAGGTGGCTCTGGCACAGATGTACCTAGGGGTAAAACCCGAAAACACTGCTTTGAGCTAGACTCGAAAGGGAACTGGTGCACGACAACGGGCCTTGCTGCACTCTTAGTTACGACACTCCCTGGGGATATGCTTAGGATAATTCTCATTTTCTTTACAAACCATTATGAAGGGTTTATGTGGATTTACTTCCTCAAAGGAGAAATTTATATGATTATGGATTATATCCATAAACTATTTAATTTATGTTATGTGTCTTACAAGTTTGGGATTAGGTATTGTTATTCATAAACTAATCTAGTGTATGCCATTGTTTAGAAATGGCGCCCAGTAGAAGGAATGAGAACTCCAGCAATGCACATGATCCAAAGAGAAAGAAGGATCATATCTTTCATGGCCTTAAGACAGAATTTATAAGAGAAATAGTCTCCCATTTATTATCATCATACGAAGAAATAATATCATGTGTTGATAAGATAAGTAAAGATTTTACTGAGTCCTATGGCTTTGAAGGGAAGCAAGAGAAGAAAATGATGGAAGAGAGAAAGATGGATAAAGGGAAGAGGGAAAAGAAGAATTTTCCCATATGTGATAACTGTGGGAAGAAACACCTTGGAACTTGTCTGAAAGGAATGGGAGTTTGTTATAAGTGTGGTGGAAAAGGGCACAAAGTACATGACTGCAAGGGTAAGAAAATGGTTTCAAATGTACAATGCTTCATTTGCAAGGATTTTGGATACTATGCGAACCTATGTCCCAATCATCAGAATATGCCGCAAATGATGTTATTGGATAATAATCAAGTTATGATACTACCACAGATGAAGAGGAATGATTAGAGTTCTTATGTTGATTATGTCAATTGAGTGTTGTATCAAAAATGTACTTGTTATAATAATTATGGAGTATATAAGGATTGTACTGCAGTACTATTTCATTAAGGACTTGAGATTGTGTGGAACAAAGAAAAGTGACTCAATAGCAGGTTAAATTTTTGGAAAATATATGGTTGAGAGAATGATAAACCATAATATGGTTCTGATACCGAGGTAGTGATTTTAGAATAATACATGATTGATTTGGATAAATTATATTGGATATTCTTGACTACCTTGAAACTAATTAATGATTTGTATATTCCATCATTGTTGGGGTTTAAAAAATTTTTGGATTGATGAAGTATATCCAGCATTCTATATGGAATAAGGGAGCATGAATGTAATCAATATGGATTATGGTAATTCAGGATGTTTCAGTGTTTTAAAAGAATACATGATGAAGGTATTCATATGCTATTACGTGGTAAAAAGGATCTACATTATGTTTAACTTCCTTATAAATGTTGGACTGTGAGTTTGGTCAGAAGTATTTTGGATAAATTCTAGTTTGAGATTAATTTGGATTGCCATAAAAGGACAACCCGGAGGTCGGGCGGCAACCCGTCACGTCCGGCAAGGCCGCGAGACTTGAACCCGCAACCGAAGGGCAAAAAGGGTGTATCACCTACCACTGGCCCAAGAGATGTCCTGGATTAAATAATGTAGTTTTTTTAAAAGATCTGGTAGATGAATTATAAATTCGTTTATTTTGGAACCCTGTACGAATAGTATAAATAGAATTTTTTTAACGAGTGAAAGATGAGTTTGTGGTAGAAATTTATTAATGGACAAAACTCTAATTATAAAGTAAGTATATCTCCTTATGATCTTATCCAATCTCATAAATAAATTCCTCAACATTAAGAAAAGGAACTTAGAACAAAAATGTTGTCCTATATGGTACCTTAAATCATCACTAATTTATGGCTTTGGGATTGTTGGCCTTTTTATAGCCATGTTCTCTACCACTCTCCATCAGATAATTGATGGTTAGATTTCTCTTCCATATCCATATTTTCCTACATGGAACCCTAGTATGTGTTATTTTCAGTAATCTTCATACTTTCCACTCTTTATTTTAAATAGAGGCCTCATTAATTCATTTTTTGATGTGGGATTTCAACTAAGATATTTTGAAACGTCAAAAATGTGTTATCCTAATACCCTATGTTTTGTTGAACCGATGGTATTTAAAATCATCATAGATTGATGAGTTTAAGGACCTCAATTTTATACTTGTTTGTGATTGATGACCTCAATCACTACCTATAAATATTTACGTTTTTCCTCCAATTATATGTCTCTAATTGCCACCAATGTTCTCCTAATCGAGATCATAATTTGGTGGTGACCCTTTCATTTCTCATTTCCTCATATTAAGACTAAATTTTAGTAACCCAATTTCCGATGTGGGTTTTCCCACAAAGATATTTTTTACTTTCAACCTTTTATTTTCGAAGAACAATTTCAAATTGCGAGGACGCAATTTATTGAAGGAGGGGAGAATGTAACACCCCAAGATTTCATAGTGTGTTATTTCTTTAAAATAATACAATAACTTGCACTACACGCAACACCGAGTTCAAGCACACCATGACTTACCAAACAAGCCGTTCAAAAGAGGTTATTAATAGTATTAACTAAATTTTAAACTTTATATAATCCTTATAATTTTAGAATCCATATTATGAGTTTCTTAGACATAATACAAGAACAGATTCATTTTCAGTATTGCAATTTTATCAACTTTTAATAGTGAAACCTTTTTAAATACAATATTTTAAACTTTTTGACTAAATGGGGACATCAAAAAAAATTTAAAATGAAACATCTCAAGCTTCCACGGTACGCTTTCCTTTGAATAATATAGTAGCGTGTGTTGTACGCAACTTAGAGTTCTAACACACCACAACCAATCAAACTAGCCGTTATGAATAGTAATGCCTACTTTTTGAAATTATATATATTTTATAATTTAGAATGGACTTCATTTTTGGATTCGGAATATTGAATTTAGCCTAAGGTGAAATTTTGGTACATTTCGGATAACTTTCATATTTTGATGAATAGTGAAAATTACTAAATTTTAATTAAAAACAACTTTTTTAATCAAAATAATTAATAGTGATAAATTATGAATTTAAGTGGTTTTAAAGTATATTTAGAATATATTTTTACCATTTAATATAATTTTGGTCATTGGACATAATTTTACAATTAAACCGAACATAAACAGGTGTCAATCTTTTGATAGTTATTATCTCTCACTAGTGGAAATACGGGCTTTAACGTCATCGTAATAACGTCGGTTTTTTAAAAACCGATGCGAATAGTATGTGCGGGGATTTTTTGGCGTTGGTTTTACAAAAAACCGACGCCAAAAATAATTATGCGTTGATATTTCGCGTCGGTTTTGAAGAAAACCGACGCCAATAATATTAGTATACATATTTTCCGCGTCGGTTTTCCTGAGAACCGACGCAGAAAATAAATTTTTAAAAATGTTTCGGCGTCGTTTTTCATGAAAACCGACGCCGAAACTCATAATTCCGCGTCGGTTATTTTAAAAACCGACGCAGAAAATAATTAAAAAAAGTTTTCGGCGTCGGTTTTTTTAAAACTGACGCCGAAACTAATAAAAAAAAAATATATTCCGCGTCGGTTTTCCTGAGAACCGACGCAGAAAATAAATTTTTAAAAATTTTTCGGCGTCGGTTTTCATGAAAACCAACGCCGAAACTCATAAGCAAACATATATTCCGCATCGGTTATTTTAAAAACCGACGCTGAAAATTTTAAAACAACATTTTGGCGTCGATTTTTCTTAAAACCGACGCGAAAAGTCTTTTAAAAATATTCACGGTCAGAAACCCTCATTTTGTTCGATCGTCAAAATCGAGTTCCGCTGTGGCGCTTCGGACTCCCGACGACCTTCGAACCTGATTTGTGATCTTGGACGGCCATTGTTGAAGGTTTTTTGTCGTCTGCACGATTTTGGGTATGTGTTCTTCCTATTTATCTCTTGTTTCATATCCCATTGTTTATTTCTTTATCAATAACCCTATTTTGCGTGATTTTGATTATTGGTTAGATTTTAGTTGTAATTTATCATTATTTTTTGTTTGTATTATCATTGTTGGTGTAGATTTGATATTGTTTGTTTTTGGAAGTAATTATACCGGTCGCAGTTTGGATTTAACATCTCCATTCGGGTTGAACTTCAAATTTTTTGTTTGTATTATCATTATTCCTGTTTAAAATGATCTTTCATTACATTATGAAGTACTATATTTTTAATTCCATTTCCATTTTAATAAATTCTTCTTCAAAAAAATAATTTTATTGTGTTAAATGAATTCACTCACATTTTTGCATGTAGTTTGTTGTTATTTCATTCCTTCTTGAGATTTACCATGCCAAATTCCTCAATTCTCTTTGGTTATCATCATTTAACTAAGACATGAATAATTACCAATATCTATTATGTTAAAAAAATTTGAATAATTATTTTCATGCCATTATATAATAAATAATTTTTCTTGCAATGTCCATAATACGACTAGAATCATAATGTATTGTAATTATTTCTTCGTAGATAATAATATAATCATTATCCCTCTATTAATCTTCAAAAATACCTTTCCACTTTCATATGTGGGGTTAGATTCATGCATTTTTAATAAATGTCCTCTTAAACTAATCTCATTCCATTGATTATATTTATTCATCTTTCTCTCCCTCTAAATAATAGTCATGAAATGATTTACTTCCCCCTCTAAGTCATAGGCTGCAAATAAAACATTCTCATGATCTAATATTTCATGGATGGATAATATATTTCTCTTCATGTTGATCCATTCCTTGACATGTTTTGCTGCAATAGACCCATGGATGGGGGTGTAAGTTGTCACCTACAATATGCAATGGAATTTTTATCCCTCCATAATGAATTTATATGTTCATAGTTCCCTATTATAAAACTCATGGATTGTGGGAGTTGAGTTATCATAGTCACCAAAAATTGTATCATGTCTCTTAATACACATTGTCTTAAATAAGGATAGTTATTGCACTATTTTTCACATTAATTTTTCCATGATTCATTCATGTTACATCAAATGAATAAAAAAATAAATATAGTGTGATCAATAGTAGTCATAGTGAGAAATCATATTATCTTGTATGTCATTCATATAATATTTATATCATGAAACTTTATTTTCAAAAAATGAAACCTTTGATTTAACCATTTTGTCCTTGTATTTCAATATAACACACATGTAGTGCATGCAGTACGTACCGATCATGATGAAGGGACGTGGGAAAACACTAAATTAGTCTCCTAATTTTTCTGGTAAATATTTATATTTTGTGTCTATTTTTAAAACTTACAAATGCATGCCTCTATTTTTACATATTTATTTTTCATTTCCTTGTTTCTAATTATTCAGTTTTCTAATGATATGCAGGTACCCAAAATTTCATTACACTTTCTAGTAGCAATGTCAAATACAGATAGAGAGGAGCAGTTACTGAGGTATATCTATTTTGACATATTATTAAATATTCAGTAATATACATATTTAATGAAATAAAACTGTTAATTTATAAAAAAAAATTGCAGGACTACTGATGCGTCCTCGGCGGAGGAGACTTCTCCAGTTACTACTCAAAAATCAAGTTCTCTAGTTGGTAAACGTGGTATTACACGTTTACCAAAACTATCACTCACTCGTGATGATAACAAATTACACATCCGTTTTGATGATAATAATAATGCAGTTGGCCCAAATGCAGTTCAGTTTGTCAGTTATATAGCGATGCAGAGCCGTTGCAGGATTAGTATTTTATATCCTGATTGGAAGTCAGTGGACAGGACAGCGAAGCAATAGCTTTGGGAGGCCGTGACGGTAAAATATCTTTATTTATTTATTTTATCTCATTTTTTTAATATTATATAGTTTAAATGACATATTTAATTTTTTCAATTACAGATGACATTCAATTTTGAGGAAACCAAAGAAATTAGGAAAAGACATCTCTCTTTAGTGGTGGTTCGATGGAGAGATTTTAAAAAAAAAACTGACGAAAGATTATGTTTTTGGAAAGAGAAGGTTTGAAAGCCCATGTCTTAAGTATCCATATATAGATGAAGAAACATGGAAGCGATTTGTTGACAGTCGTCAGGAAGAGAAATTTCAGGTATTGTAATTGTTTTATATTTTAAAATTTATGCTATATTTTCCTTATTACTTATGTGTTTATTTTTATGTAACAGGCCTCCAGAAGATCTCATCAGGAGATCCAGTTGAAAAACGTATACCCTCATACTTTATCACATGGAGGATACTCGTATTTGGAGCAGAAAATTATTGAAGAAAAATTTGAAGCATTAAGAGCTCGATCAAGTAGTGGTTCAGAAGAGGTCCAGTATGGTCCTCCATCTCCTCCCACTCGCCAAGAGAAATGGAAACGAGCAAGAAGAAGAAAAAATGAACAATATCTTACAGAATAAGCTCATCAAGTGGCTGATAGAATTGTGAGTAAATATTAATTCTTTGTTAACAATTTTCCTTTTTTTATAATTTATAAACACTAATATAAATTTTTTATTTTTCATTTCAGGATGAACTTCAGGAGAAAGAGACACAGGGCTCTTTTATCCCCGAGGGTAGGATGGATATCCTAGCCACTGCTTTGGGAAAGACTGAACACCCCGGCCGTGTTAGAGGATATCAGGCGGGTGTTAGTATTCGGAAGGTTTTTGGTAAGAGTAAGCAACCAAGAGACCTGGAAATCGAATCCTTAAAAGAAGAGCTGCAGGATATGAAACAGTATATGGGTGATAGAATTCAAGCAGCAGTACAGAAGGCTTTATTAGAACACTTGGAAAGACAGTCACAGTCTGCTCATCCTTCCGAGGTATATTATTTACTGTTAACAATTTTTCTTTTCTATAAATTATAAAAACTGATATAACTTTTTCATTTTTCAACATTCTCAGCCTACTCACTCAGACTATCCTGCCTCATATACTTACCCAACACCGTCTGGGCAGCCTTCCGAGGTATATTATTTAATGTCATCAATTTGTCTATTTTATAAATTATAAACACTGATATAACTTTTTCATTTTTCAACATTCTCAGCCAACTCACCCGGACTACCCTGCCTCATCTGCTTACCCTGCCCCGTCTGCGCAACCATTTGAGGTATATTATTTTATTTAATTTTTAATCAATTTTTCTATGTTATAAATTTTAAACACTAATATACCCTTTTCATTTTTATGACTTCTCAGCCTGCTCACCCTGACTACCCTGCCCCACCTGCTAACTTTGAGCCTCCACCTCCTCCATCGGATCGAACCTTATATTGTGAGTTGTTTGCGGGAGATCCTCATGTACATATTGTTGCGTTAGGACAAGTGTATTTTTTGGGGGACTCAGTACATCATCAGCCTATGCAGATGGGTCAGGTTAGAGTATCAGTACTTGTTATTATAGATCCTACTGCTCTACTACCATTTCCTACTGCGGAGATCACCAGTGTTGGGGAATGTATGGGCCATTTTTTACTTTGGCCAACTGCACTTCTTCGTTATATTTCACATGAGGTATGAGTTTTTTTAACTAGTAATTAGAAATGATTACAAATTACTTATAATGTTTTCTGACATTTAACTTATATAGGAATATCTGAAAGCAAAAGAAACTGTACAAATGCAGCAAAATGTTCAGAAACAGTCGGTTGTAGATACTTCTGATATTTCTTCTGGGTTGAAAAGATTATCTCAGTGCTCTTCTTCCTTGAATTTTATCTATGAGTTTCGGATGACGTCCGATATATGTGGAAGAAATTATAAATTGAGAATATTGAAAGAAGATATCATGAATTTAGTTAATTTTGAAGAGATCAGGCTGAATGTGGTGCAGTTGTTTTCCATGTAAGTAAATTGACGTTTGAATTGCTATTTCTTTAATAAAATATTGTTATGTCATTGACTAACTATATTTTCTTTTTAAATCAGGTATCTATACAGGATTCTTTTACAAAATGAAACTACAAGCATTTATAGCTTTATAGATCCAGAGTACATTTCCTTGGAAGTCAAACATGTGAAAAATGATGAAAGAGTTCAATATATATCCGAGAGATTATCACAAACAGAGATTCAGTGCTGGTTTTTTCCATTTCTTGATAAGTAAGAATATCAACATAATTTTGAACTCATGATCATTATAATGTCATTAATTATGAACTTTTTGTATTATAGGGGGCATTGGATGTTAGGTTTATTTTTCCCAAATGAATGCACCTTATATTGGTTTTTCTCTTTATTAGGAAAAGTGCGTAAACCGTTTTCCAACTTATTAAACAGGTAAGTTGTTTTTTTATTTTTAGAAGTTTGTTATGTTTAATTTTAATTGTTTACACAAGTTTTATTATTTCTTATATAAAAAAATGCAGTTCATGGAAACATTTTACAAATGAAAAGAAACCAACGAAAATCAAATATGTGGAAGTACAGGTAATTAGTTTTTATATTTTTGTTATATATTGGGTTTCATTATTAGTTAAATGTTTTATAACTGCAGTGTCATCGTCAAAATGGACATGTTGAATGTGGTTATTATATTCTACGATTTATGTACGAGATAATCACAACTGGGGAAACTACTGATTTTCATAAGGTTAGTTGTATTAATTTTTTTATATATTTTCATCCACTTTCTTCTATTTATTAATTTCATATCATTCAATATTATTGTAGGTATTCAATGATTCACAGTCATATTCTCAATCTGATATGATCCATATTCAATCTACTTTTACGGACTATTTGTTAAGTCTGATTAAGATTTGAGGTATGTATACTAATATTTATAAATAATAATATATATGGGTTTAAAAAACTAACTCTTATGATATATTAGGTGTTTGAACCTACTAATAATCAAATGAATGCTTCAACAATAACAAACAATGAGCATGTCATATATTTCAGGTACGTGTATTTTAATTCTGCTTTACTGAGTTTTCTCAAGTGCCTCTGCAAAAACTGTTTAATTGAATCTACTAATAATCAAATGAATCCTTCAACAATAACCAACAATAAGCATGTCGTATATTTCAGGTACGTGTATTTTAATTCAGAATTAGTTATTATATTTCTTTTCATTGTTATTTCTTAAAATCATTTGTCTGTACAGTGACAGATCTGTAGGGTGGTACTTGGATCATGAACATAGAGATTCATATAGCGAAATAACATTCACAAACACTAAAAATTGTCTCCCTTTAATGCACATCAATATCTTCTAGGCCTTTTTATTTTTTATGCAAATAAATATCGGAAAATGATTGCCAAGAAGCATATCACATAATACCTGAAACAGCGCTTAGTGGGTTTGCACAAAGATAAAATAGAAGGCGTCAATTTTTAAGGTATGTTTCTTTATGTCTCTTCAATCTGCATTTGATTTCAATTTTCTAACCTATTTTTTGCACTCAAACTTATTTCTCTGTTATTCCATAACTTAAACAAATAACAATAGTGAATGGGTAATGCACGTCTATACAGAGCAAATATAAAAACCTGAGGTTGGGGGTGGTGGGGATCCTATGGTGAAAAGACACCCCCAACATCTTCAGTGGGGGAGGTGAGGAAGAGGTTGCATCGGCTGAGTGTTCCTGGAATTTTGATCAGGAGTCGTAACATTTAATTTTGGTAATTTACTTTGTGAAAAAATGAATGATTCAAATAAATTACACATTTTCATTTAATGTTTATTCATTGCACTAATATCTTGGATTGATTTTTTCACACACATCTCCTTAGTTTCATTACTGTTTTGACAGGATTGGTGCTATCTATGGGAGGAAACTTACAATGATTGATACTGAGTATGGTTAGATTAAGAAAATGCACCATGTAGGTACGTGTATTTTAATTCTGCTTTACTTTGAGTTTTCTCAAGTACTTCTGTTAAATCTGTTTAATTGTTTTTGTATACTTCGTTATTTTTTTCAGGGTTCCGATTTTTTTGGAGGAGAAAATATATGTATTTTATTTAAAAAAAAAATTTTACGGCGTCGGTTTTTAAAAAAACCGACGCCGAAAGTTTGATATGGCGTCGGTTTTTTAAAAAACTGACGCCGAAAATCCTGTGTAAATTGGTTTTCCGCGTCGGTTTTATATAAAACTGACGCTGAAAACCTAGTCGACTATATTTTCCGCGTCAGTTTTTTAATGAACCGACGCGGAAAATAATGTCTAAATGTAGCTTTGGCGTCGGTTTTATAAAAAACTGACGCCGAAGCTCATAAGCGAATTATTTTTCGCGTCGGTTTCTATGAACCGACGCGAAAACTGTATTTTTAATGTCGCCTATAAAGACGTCGGTTTATAACCGACGTTAAAAATTAAAAAAAACCGACGCTAAAAAGTGTTTTTGCACTAGTGTCTTAAAAACAAGCTTTTTGTTTTGACAGTGGGAATTAATTTTAAATTAATTTCTGCCACTTCTGTGTTTTGAATTTAGAAAAATGGATTCCATATTTGGAATCAGGATGTTCAAATTGTGTAAATAGGTAACTTTTATTTTTAGACATTTTGAATAATTACTGCGGTAAAAATTTTATTTACCATGGTTAAGGGTAAATCCGGTAAATAAGGGTTAAAACATAATATTATAATAATACTAAATTACCCTAAAACGTGTCCTAGCCTTATTGGTTGATACATGTTCGACCATAGGAATCTTTGGGTCGATTTTGGGACCCCATGGTGCCACTTGTAGGTGATAGGGACACTTTATTTTAATTAAGTTTAAATGAATACAAAAATGAAACAAGCATATATCTTTTAGAAAAACAATTTTTACATAGGGTTATATATGTTGGATTTTAGATTATAAATATTAATTAGAAAGATAAAAATATTTCCTACATAGTTATAGTTCATTTATAATTTTTAAACATTAAATAATTTAATTTATTTATGACACACTGATGATGAATTAATTACTATAATAGTGAAAAATTAACATAATTGATATTATAAATACCCAAATAAATATAATATGAAACTTTTAATAAATTAAACTAATTTTCTAGGATAATATGATATATTAGGATTGATTTAATTGACTTTTTTCGAAGTAATAAATCTGTTAGGAGTTTCACAAAAATCAACTATATAATAGTGTCAAAATTGACATAAAAGAGTTCTTAAAACAAATATTATATTATTAATTGATATTAAATTCCTAAAAATCTAAGGTTCGGCCAAGAGACTTATATCATGATAGGTTCATTATTAATGGACCACTTGGGGGTCTCTTGGATGTATATAGTAAGTTTATTAACCATATTATATAAAAATACAAAGAGACATTGTAAAATTGAAACTAATTAACTTAGAGTTAATACTTAAAGATAAGGTTAATATAAGTACCCAAACCTGTCCAAATTATATTGGTTGAGTTTTATTAGACCCATCCACACCTTAAAATTTAAATAATCAACTTTGGAGCCATTAGAAATCGAATAAGAATTTATTATAAATTAATATTTCTCGCTTTTCCAAGGGTGCCCCTCACCCCTCTTATAAAAGGCCACTCCTCCTTCTCATTTTTTCACACCTTCAAAGCCTTATGGTTCGGCCAAACTCTGCCCAAATACTCTCCCAACTTCCCTAACTACAACCTAGAGGCCTTATTTTGATCAGAATTCCATCCTAAGGAGCCCTTTTGATCAAATCAAAAGGAAGGAACCGAAGAAGAGGTAATGATTTCACCACCCTTTTTCCAAGTTCCTTCTTCTTCCACTTCTTCTTACTTTGTTGTTAACATTCTAAAATAATAACTCCAGTATCATATATATACTATGATGTTATTATAAATATGGTACAACCATATTCAGTATTCTATCCACCCTTTGAATAACATGTCACCATACGTGCGTACGTACGGCTTACCGTCTCCACGTCGTGGTGTAATTGTTATTCAATATATTATTATTTGGATGGGTATAATAATGATGTGTAACTCATGTAAATAATAAATATAACATGTTAGTGATTCTGTATATATGATATACCATTCATTTATATATTATTTTAATATCAAAAGAATGATATTGTCGCTCGTGCGTACGTACGGACTACCGTCTCCACGAACGCGATGAGATTCATTCTCCATCATATCCATTCAAGTATAATTATCATTTGCTGATTTAAAAATGATGTTTAACGACTTGATATCATTCTGGATATGAATAATATACAACCTATCTATTACAAACATGGCTTACGTAATAAAACATATAAAAGAAAACGAGTAAGTTAACTCCCGAAACAACGATAATACTAAGACATTATTAACAAACAAAAGTTAAAAGATCATATATGATATGATATTAATATATATGATTCTTGTATAATTTAATAAAAATTATTTCAATATTATACAGGAGGTTAACCTATCCCAACCAAGTAAAAGTACAAGGTAAGGGATTTTCTTATCTCACTTTCAATTCCGTGAGATTTCCATTGTTCGCCACTAACTTATTGAAAGTGGTGTATTGTGTACTGCCATTTGATATATATTATCATGATTCTCTTTATATTCATTTTATTCTGTAAATCATTTGGTGGTTATTAACTTTTGGCCATATGACTCAGTTGATTAACGTGGTAAGGGGTTTTCATCTCACTCTTTATTTCCGTGAGATTCATGCCATATTTCCACTATTATCTTTTGTGTGGTGTATGTACTGCCCATAATTGTATTCATTGTGTAATACACTTTACCTTATGTGTATTTACATTTTCATTGTATGATACCTCTTTCATGGGTTGTATGTTTCATAAGTTACCAAATTGATAAGGGTTTACTTCACAATCTCTTTAATATCCGAGGTTGTCTTTACGTAAGTATCTGCAGGGACATATTTACTATCCATGTCCATATTT